>VZSZ01004927.1:379276-399805 GCA_013398815.1 Ibidorhyncha struthersii
CGCCCCCATGTTAAATAGTTATATCTGGAGTAACCCACTAGGTTTGCAAATTGGCCATTTTGGAACATGAGCTCTTATAACAGCTTTTGACAGTTGCTCAAAAAAACAGGTAATAATATATGCAAAACCATTAACTGAGTATCCAGTTTTTCCAATTTGAGAACCCTTGAGCTCCCCACATGTTGATTTTATGTCTCCCTTGGGCAGACATTAATATCTTCTTACTCCTCTGTAAAATGCAGCCCAGGGCAAAGCTGAGTTCTAAATGCCCTTTAGCAGAAAACTAAGTTTAGTTTTAAATACATTGAAATATTGCTTGTGCTCTAAAGTTTTGGGAGATCTACTCTTCAGATATACTGTAAGGCAAATCACTTCTGCTTGTCATGTATTTCTTTATGGTGTTTAAACTCTAGTGCTGTATCCTTGTTATACTATAAAAGCAGATGTTTTACAAACTTAAAGAAAAGGTTTAATGCTGTGACTCCTGGGTCTAGATACCCGCAGGCTAGGACTGAGATACCTTCATAGATGCAAACATTTTATGAACATGCATTTAGCTGCCTTGTGCAACATTTAATGTGAAGCAAATCTTTGGTTTTAAAAGTCAAACAGCATCTGCCACGAACAACTTACCTCAAAATTCTAGAAAAGCTAAAAATCTCATTTATTTCTCATTGAACTTTTCTTCCCCTATCCATTACCTATTGAGAAGGTAGGGTATTTTACTCAAAATCTTGATTTCATAAAGCTTCCTATCACAGAACACTTTACCAGGGACACAAAAAACAAAAACCCTGTTTTGCAGTAATTGTTCTGTAATAAATGCCAATATGGATTCTCATATTCTGGTGTAAGAACACTGTTTTCTAAATTAATCTTTTTTGGAAATCCATCATTAGCTACAAAGGATAATAAAAAGTTTACGAAATAATGAACACTGAAGTGAGGCTACAGTTCTTCAAATGGAGAACATATATCAGTGAAGATGATGAAGAAAATGTAATGTCTGGCCTTTATCCTTTTTTGTTCGCTACTCATAGAATAGAATAAAAATTAGATACTTGTAAAAGCAAATACTAAAACAAAGTAACATTGATTTCCTCTTCTGTTCTATAAAATTATTGATCTGGTTTTAAGCTAATTGGCACTTGTGAAAATAAATGGAAAAAACAGTAGGCTATTTATGGGGTTCAAGTATTTGTTCTCAGTAAGAGAGTCCTAGGCCTGCTTGTCCAGGGCTGTGTTGGCTGTTCTAACAAGCTAAAGATTTGTGTGCTGTACTATACTGTATTTGCTTTGTTCTCCTTCTCTTTAATCTCATGTATCTAATTTTTTGTAGTTCGGAGAAGTAACAGTGCTAAAGATGCCTTAATGTATTGATGCACAACAACTGAGCACACACTGCTAAAAAAGTAGTTTTTCAGTAAAAGTCTTACCTAACATAAAAAGGAACAGTTAATTAGAAGGAAAGAGATAATAAAAGAGGTTTTCCAGTTAAACCCACCAGAGTTTGTGTGAAACAAAGGAACGTTATTTCTCCTATATCCTGCCTAGGAGGCCAGCTGGCATGTTGTTTAATACAGTGTTTACATCACACACAGACACTTTTAATCAGTTATACTTTTCTGTACTGTACTATTTACTATATAGAATTCAAAGACTGACTGTTTCCTCAGTTTTGATCCTCAGATACTTTGTGGAAAAATTTACAGATTCACATGCGTAAGTATTTGCAGGTTTAAGGAATGAATTAAATATAGGTTTAAACTTCCCACACTTTCTTTTGGCAAAGCAACACTGCAGACATTGCACATAAATTCAGTGACAGTATTTGTATTGGCTTTAACAAGCTTTGGCTCAGTCTCCAAGCTGTATTGTTTGGATGTTGAGCTTGATGCTTGAGGGGACATCAGGTGAAATTTTATTGCCATCAGAGAAGTTGTCCTGAAGTGTAAAGCTCTGTGACAATCATCAGAATCAGGATGGTGAGTTAGTTACAAATTACAAATCAGGAACACTGATAAAAAGGCTTACAGTTGTAAAAANATATTATATATATAATATTATATTTATTTAAATATTTTAAAAAGGTAAACTGACATTTTAAAAAAATCAGAATACAAGTGTTTACATGCGTATAGCTCAGCCTCTGTTTTTGGGGGCTATGATATACTTCATAGCAAACATCTTTGTAAACTTCCGTCCTGATACAGCTGCTGAAGATTGCTCTCCCGTGTTTGCAGCTGCAGTGTGATAACTCCTGTGGATATGGAGGCAGATGATTCCACATCTGTTTGCCAGTACTCAGACAGGAAGATTGTGTTTTAAAACCTGTTTAAAGTGCTATTGCAAAAATATCCTTATCTAGCTTACTTGGATTTTAAAGCTGGATATTTGTATGCTCCTTAGAGATAAGATTTGGACCATCCCTCCAGTAGAAACTGCATTGTGGAAGAATTAGGCATGTACATTATTTTGCATGCTGTATCAGTGCGCATAGGTGAAAAAGAGAGGGAGAAAAAGACAAGTAGATTCCGATTTCATCACTCAGTGTCTGCTCGCAGCAGTTAGCCAGGTATATTGTTTTAGCATGGCTAAAGCTACAGCTATTAGCAAGGTGATTTTACATATTACCCCTCTGTGCTAATTTAATGCTGTTGTTTTCTCTGTCTACTCTTGTAACAAAACAGAAGTACTCTGCTGTCTCTCTCTGCAACATATCTACAGAGGTCCTGAAAGTCATCAATGCCACTGAAGAACTGATAGCAGAATCCACCAGTCCCTGTGATTTCCCAACTGATGTTCAGGACAGAGGAAGAGGGACATTCCCACTGGGGACGGACCCCGTCAGACTCGATGAGCAGCTCACCACGCTGGAAGAAAACGTAAGAACGTGAATCAGTATGTGAAAGTGTCACACGTGTGAGTGCGTGTACCTCTGTGTGTGTGTGTGCCAACTGGAAAGCATAGGCAGCATCAGCGGATGTTCAGGATTAATTTTGGGTTATTAAACAAATACACAAACAGAACAAAAAGTCCTATTTCAAAGGGGTACTCAGCTGTGTTGTTGGGGTTCTGTTTTTTTTTAATGTGTGCTTTAAAACATTTGGGGGAGTGAGCAAGTTGGGTATGTTGGGGTTTACAACTAATTTTAGAATGCCTACCTCAAAAGTTAACTTCAGCCTTCTGAACCTCTTTGGCTGTGCGTGGCTGTGCCGTGCCTTGCCGAAACCACAAGTCTCCAAGTCCCAGCACAGCCTAATTATTGTAAGGCCAGGTGGGGGAAAGCATGTCCCCCACCACACAAAGGAAAAGTTGGAGGAGCTCTTCCTCCCTCCGTGCTTCCCCAGCGTACTGTGCTGAGCACCCAGGGAGCCAGAACTGCCTGCTGCACTGTTTTAAACAAGCAGGCTGGAGAAGACATGTTCAACAAACATTTCTGTTTGGCCACGTCCGAATCACCTGTCCTTTTTCATGAGTACCTGTCATCTGCAAGGAAAAGTGGAATCATAGCGGGGAGTCACTACTCATTGGAAATTTTTATGCATTCGCTTAATGGAGTTGGTACACTTGTAACTTTCGATTTTCTCTTCTTCCCACATTTCACTGATTACATGTCAGTGATTTTTTCCCTTCATTAGGAGCTTTTAAAGATCTCGTAGGAATCTGTGCTGTCCCATTATAACATCCTGATCAATTCAAGAAAATAGAGCCCAGTGTTCTTTAGCCCCTGGAAAACTTTCAAAGACAGAATCTCTTCTTGGGGGATAAAATCAGTTTCCTTCACAGAAACATACTTCCACAACAGCCCCAGGCTAGGGGCTGTGAAGGAGGTAATTCATGGCAATGCCAGCCACTCCTGCCACTAGACCTGTCTTACTCCAGAGCCCTTCCACCAATCCCACAACTCCACAGTCCCTCTCATCACACCTTTTTTGAGCTCAAATCTCCCATCCATAGTTTGGTTTGGAGGTTCCCAAACTAGGACCTACACCTCTGAACCTCACCTGCTCCAAAACCTTTTCCATCTCAGACCTTTCCCCCTGCCCACACCACCAGGATGCCCTCCAACCCACCCCAGAGTACCTTCACTCCTCCCCAGCCAGCTTCCAATCATAACCTGACCTCCAAACTTCTCCTTCTCACCTCTGCTCAGCCTTTCCAGGCATCCTGCTATGCCAGCTGAGGTGTTCCTGCTCCGCCTTGCTCCCCCACACTGTCCTGGTTGCTGCCATCTCCTGCCCTCCATCATGGGGCACCACAGCCACCTGAGCCTGCCCTGCCACGGCCGTGCTCCCAGCTCTTCTCTGGGAGGGGAACTCAAAACAAACAAGCAAAAAAGGCTTGGGTATCCTCCCCCATGGTGCTAGGAGGGCAGGACAGGAGGATGTGTCGATGAGACACTGGACACGTGGCAGCTCAGGTCTGGCCCTCTGCAGAATGGTAAAGGCTTCCCATAGCAGTTGCCGCTCTAGTGCCTGGAGAAGGGTATAAATTGAGCTTGTGGCAAGCAAAGTGCCTTCCTCATGCCACCTGCCGTGGTATCCATTTCATTCTTACACAACAGACACACTTCCACAACTTCTAGTTGAGTTTGATTAATTTTTTTCAGAATAATAGACGTAGGTAGATGGAGATTTTTCTGCCCTGTAAATACTGAAGCATCGTAGCTCCACACGCCACAGAATGCATTTGTCAGGAGAGTGAATACAGAACAAAAATCCAAGTCCAGGCTGGACTTTAGAAAAAATAAGAAAATCCTCAGGAGGACAGAGAGCAATTTTGGGAGAGTTCCTCCCACATTTTTCCTGAGAACTATCTGAGGTGGGTTTTTTTCCCCCCCAGTTACACTCTGACAATCTCTCCCATCCTTGTGGAGCTTTGGCATCTGTGGTGCCGTGGCCTCTGGTCATTCATTCAGGCCAAGCGTTTCTCGCTGAGCAGAGACTGGGCACGGAGGGAGAGCATGTCTTGCTGTGGTGTTGCCCTCCATGCAGCATATCCCTGGTTTAGCTTCTCTCAGTTCCCTGCACAATTCATAAGGTATCCAGCTCAGCCTTGCTGTGCCCCCACACTACATCTTTCTCTGGCCCCACGCAGGATTGGAAGTAGGTGGCAAGACTTCACGGTTTCAAGATTTCACCACCACACTCCATAGCAAAGTTAAAAAGCCTTTAGAAATCCAGGAATCCATGACTTTTCCCAGTGCAGCTGGGGGCATATCTGCATGCAGCACATCCTCTTCGCAGCAAATTTTGGAAGAGGATCTGGGTATATATAGGCACTTTGTTCATTTTTGCTCTCTGTAGCATTTTGAGGACTGTGCATGCATCAGTGGGGAGAATGTAGGGCCACCTGTACCAGCACAGGTTCGGGTGGGTTTTAGTGGAAGCTGTGCATAACTAAATGGTAGTAAAATAAGTCTCCACAATCTGAATGTAAATGTATGCGTAAGGGTATAATTTAGTGGAGACCTGCAAATACCCCATTGCTCTTTGGAAGCACAACAATTGTTTGGGTAAAGAGAATATTCTTTGGAAAAATCTTTTATTTAGATCTAGCTGGAAAACATTTAACAAAATTAAAATTTAACAAATGTAGGGGCTCATTGAGTTAGAAAAAAACACGGATGACTTTCCCTTCTCACATTTTTCTATCAGTCCTTATTTCTTTAGATTTTTTTTCCCCCTCTTGAAAAGTAGAACATATTGTGCAGAGAATTTTGGTGCAGCATTTAAAGGCACCTTTTCTTTACCTTTCCGAAGATGTTTGTGTTCATAATGTTCCTTTTTCTTCTTTCTCTGAGCTTTTAGACATGATAGGGGAATTTAAAAAAATCACCTTTTAATCTGAAGTGGCTGTGGTATGTCACACCACAAGGATGTATCATTTAAATGAATGGAAAGAATAATTAAAACCCATGAAAGCAGAAGCATTTCTGTTTAAGTCAGCATGTTAACTTTACGGCCCACCTGTGTCTTCAAGTACTTCATGTTAAATCAGATCACTTATTTGTTCTAGGTACATTTTTCAAAGATTTCATGCCTGCAGTTAGACTGTGGTCTTACAAGATGCAGTTCATACAAGGTGTAGTTAATTTGTTTCTTAGTGAAGTGACATGCATGAAAAAATGTGTATATGTTTATGCTTTGAAACAACTGATACAAAAGAAAAAAAGAGTATTGCAAGCAATTAAGAAACAATAAAATAAAAAATAATGAAAATTAAACACTTAATCTAGTAATTCTCCACCACTTTTGATCCATAAAGTCACATTATGGCCAGAAATTACTTGAATACCTGTTATGTCAAAGGACTGAATAACCGAGGAATTGTAGGCAGATACAATGACTTGAATGGAAAACATGTATGAAGTGAAGGTATCTGCTCAAGGATCCAGTTCAGATCCTGTTTGCTTTCCCCTTGAGCCATGAAGTCAGCCCCAGAATTCATGCTAGTGTTGTAGCACCATGGTCTTTACAGTGAGTGAGGCTGCCAATGGGGAAAATCAGAATATATCTTTTATTTCCATTGTGCTATTACCAGCCTCGTGGAAGCAGTCTTTTGACTATCTAGTAAATAGGCAGAAGGTGCAGAATTTTTGCATGGGTCTGCACAATTTTAAGCGCAGATGTCAGAAGTTAATGCTTGAAAATTCCCATTTTCTATAAACCAGAGACCTCCGTGGGGCCATGTCCCGTAGATTTCTTTGTGAAATAAAAGAAACACATAAAACAGTGTTTCGTGAATTATTGCTCTGAGGAGCTGAATGGGAAATGAAACCTTTACCTGCACCTATCAGATGTATCGTAGGTGGGTTAAAATATTAAAGTTGGTGGTTTTTTGTGGAAGATCTCTAAATTATAGTCTGTTATTCTCTTTTATGTGGCCCAGATAAGTCTACTGACTCTCCACAGATTCCCTGCAAAGGGCCAGGAGGCGGGAAGGTTTTGGCTGCTGTATGCTCGGGTGAGAGCAGGATGGGATGGAAAACTGTGTTGTACATGTAAGCACAGTTACTCTATAAGAAATTAATAACCATATGCTGCTGAACAGTTATGATTATCACAGTTTTGATTGCCAGAAGGCATTAGGCATGTTTCAATAAACACAGCTTTATATGAGGTGTGATCTGTTGACTTTTCCCCTTGTAGACTTTGGGGCTTTTGTTATGCAATTGCCAATCAAAAACAGAATAGCAAACTTTTCAACTTTCTTTTTTTGCTGGTGAATCTGAAACAACTCTGTTTTGGAATACCATTGTAGCACCTATGAATTTTGGAGTGCAGCCGCCTCATGCCTCCCTTCTCTTTGCGGATGTGCGTTTTCAGATTATTCCCCCCTGACTTTCCTCTGCCAGGTAAGTCTCCCCGTAGTGGGTTAGCAAGGAGGGAAGCTCAGAGGCATCGTGGAAGATGCAGTTTGCTCAGACCTCCATGCCTACAAAACAGAAATCCCAGAAATCCCAACAAAACACCTCTCCGTGCCTTGGCCCTGCAGGTGTACTTGACAGCCGGCACGGTGTATGGGCTGGAGGGGCAGCTCACCAACCTGGAGGACGCCGCACGCAAGATCAACAGTGTTACGGCAGAATCTGAGCTGGCCGATCTGGAGGATCAGGTGGCCACAGCAGCCGCCCAGGTTCATCACGCAGAGCTTCAGGTGAGGACAGCAGCTCCTCCCTACCTGCAGGTTTCACGCTGCCTTGCCTTGCGCTTACCTTTTGTCCGCGCGCACTTACTTTCAATGTTCTTTTGTACCGCAGTGAACTCATGAGCCAAGGATGCTGACTGCATCACGGGAGCAGAGCAAAGCTTAACCGCGATGCGTAACTCAGCCCAGCCAGATGCACTGTATTTGTTTGTTCCTTCCCCCAGCTTGTTTTAGGACGTGGGAGTGCAACAGCCTCTCGCTGCAATATTAATACTGACCCTGCTCCTTGCTCCCAGGCAGCTCGCATGGTGCCCTCCGTGTCACACGCTATTGTCAGACTGCAAATACAGTCTTGGGCATTTATCTAATCAGCAGATTGTAAAGTATGTTATAAAAGAAGCCAGTGTTGGTACCATTCTACTGAAAAAGGCCAAGGGCAGGCAGCCACCGAGCCAAGCACAGAACCTAGTCCTTGCAAGCTTGCTTTGGGATTTAGCCACTTAAGCAGCACGCATCCCCACCGAAAAGACAATTGCTCCTGTGGGCTGAGATCTAGTGTCTCTCTAGCCGGCTCCAGAAAGTCGGGGGCTCAGGAGATAAAATCGTGATCTCGTGCTAAAGGCTGAAGGAGGTAACGCTGCCAGACCTCAAGGAGATAGCACTGCCAGCAGCTCGCTGCCAATGATGTCACTGACCCGTCTGTGCCAAGCAAATCTGACCTGCCTGTGCCGGGCTTTAACCTGGTTATTTCACTCAGCAGTAGCATGCTCCAATTAGGACTGAGCAAAGATCTGAGAGTCTGGCATCTCTCTGATCTCAGAAGGGCACTGCTGCACTAGGTGGCAAACTGGCAGTGACGTTTTGTTGGCTTTGGTCATTATTTTACAGTAAATTTGTTAACGGGGGTGGGAGGTGAGGAGGAGGAGAGAGGCCTAAGCTATGCGAGGAGGATGACAGAGGCCAACTGAAGGTCTTCTGCAGAATGAACAGCTTCAGGTGTCATCATGAATGAGGAGTCGCGTTGTACATCTGACTTCTCTGACGCTTCCTTCCCTTCTGGCAACATTTGTTTCCGCTAGTCTCAGCGTCAGCCTACTTTCCCGGATGCTTCCTTTCTTGGACTTTTGGTTTTCCTAGCAATTTGGTTTCCATTGAGTGTTTTTACACAGTGTGTGCCTGCATTTATGCATGCTTGTGTTTAACACGTACATTATAAATATTTAAGGTCAAATGTTTAGATTTTGTGACCGAGGATGTGCTTGGTGTGTGCATGAAATTAATTTTAAATTAGGAAATGTGTCCCACAAAGTTATTCTTTGAATGTAGCCTTTGAAAAACACAGCTTGAATGAACTTGAGATTACGCAGCTAAAGGTAACTGGGAGATGGCAGACAGGGATTTTCTCTCCTCCTTTCTTTTTTTGCTCAAAAGGAGTAAAATGCTTCTTCCTTGGAGTCACACGGTAGGTTGGATTGTTCTTTTACTCCATCTTTACTAACAAGTTAAGCCCTTTTTAACATCAGGACTAAAGAATACAGGAAAGTGTCAGAATTGCTGAAGAAGTTAGCCATCTGTTTATATTTTTTTATTAAAGAGAATTTGACTGGGGGAGGGATATATTTTAGTAGTGGCATCTACAGTAATTTTAAAACTTCT
This sequence comes from Ibidorhyncha struthersii, assembly GCA_013398815.1. NCBI lineage: Eukaryota > Metazoa > Chordata > Aves > Charadriiformes > Charadriidae > Ibidorhyncha > Ibidorhyncha struthersii. Next base: position 388,586 of record VZSZ01004927.1, read on the forward strand.
TTTTCCCCCTCCCCATCTGTCTGTCTCTCTCTTTTATTTTCTTTGAAGATTTCAGATATTGAGAGCAGAATATCAGCTCTCACTGTTGCAGGCTTGAACGTGGCTCCATGTGTTCGCCTGACAAGGAAACGGGATCAAAAGCAAACAAACCAGGTGCCAGAACATTATGTAGTATTCAAAAATACTTTGGGGAAATCTTGCCTCTTTTTCTGTAATGGAGTTGAGTAAATACATATGTGTTTTTTACAGATGCATACAATAGACACATCAAGACAGCAGAGGAGAAAACTTCCAGCTCCACCAATAAAAGGTGCACTTAAGTTGTTACGTACGTTCTATATAGAGTCTGTCTTTATAAGGTTCAATATAATGTACAGATCAGCAAAGCAGGGGAAAGATTAAGTCATAAAATGAACAGAGAAAGCCTAAATATCTCCACCCTCCTCATTTCCCATTGTACATGCATTACATAAAATACCCATTTGACACTTTAAAAAGCATCACCACTTTCCGTGGAAAGTTGTGACAGTGGCAAATTAATAGGAGCAGAAGCAGAAGGCTGGAAAAAGCAAATGAGAAATGCTGAATACTTGTCCTGCAGCAGGGACGCTGCTACACTGGCATGCCTGGGGTTAGGCTGTGAGGCCTACGCAGTCGCAGTGTTTAATTACCAAAACCCAGTTACCACCCTCCACAAGCCACCACTGCTTTATTAAAGCCTCTGTCTGCCGAGTTCAGTCCATATGGTATGGCTCAGAGGTGTTACTGGTATGTTAGGCTATGGCTGTGAATTGGCTTTATAAAATAAAGTGCTTTTCTCTTTCATGTTTTCGCTCTCCTTTTTTTTTTTTTTAACACCACGGTGCATTCTCTCTGACAATTCTAGGGCCTGCTTCACCTTGCATTGCTCTTGTTTTACTCTTATGTAATTCCACTGATTGACATGGCCTCAAACTTTAATAAATTTGGAGTATCACAGCCTGCTGTTTTTCATTTAAATTAAATCCAGCTTTCCTCACATGTCTTAGGGGAAGTTTTATCTCTCTAGAAGCTGTGACTCTTCAGGAGCATTGTTACATCTGCATCAGTCTGTTTTGTGAAAAATCTCTCTTTTCGTCTTTTTCGCAGGTGAAAAAATAGATGGTTCTCCAGTTACCACTGTCAGAACGTTTAACAGAAACTTCATGCTTCAAGGGTCTCTAACACAGAGAAGTAAAGAGAGGAAAAGCACTGCCAAGGACTTAATGGTAAGTTCGTAAGAGATGTTTTTAAAACTGCTGTAAAAAACAGTACATAGAGAGATAGTGGTATCTGCTGTATTTCAGCATCTTCGCAAAATTTGTCTTCATAATTTGAGGGAAAATAATAGAGACTGCTGAGACACATCATATCTGAACAAATATGAGCAGTGTCCTTGGAAGCTGTCTGACTGTATACCATAGTATAGCAGCTGTGCACTGCTGCATGCCAGCCTGCGTGAACGTATTTTGGCTGTCAGGTCTGCAGGAACGTGCTACCCTTATTTTTTTAAAAAAAACAAGAAATAAATTAGTGCTCCCCTGCAATTCAGGCTTCTGAACCAGAACGTCACAGAACCAGCTGCACACTGTAACCCAGCACAGGAGTCATCTTGAATCTCGCTAATTTTTGAGAAATGTTCAAAGGTTGCCTAAGTGGAATTTAAGGGGTAGACAGGCCACGCGTTGGCTCTGCAGGGTTTGAACAAACAGGCTTCACTGGACAGCTGTCAATCATTTCCTCCAGAGCAGCCATAGAGGGATAAGGAAAAAAGCTGACTGTCCCGAAGCAGTCTGCCACTAGATATGTGGAAGACAGGTGGGGAGGTGAGAAGGGGAAGGACCTTCTCCCTAGAAGCTTCAGCGAGCTTGTTTTGTGTTTTGCTCATGGTTTTTTCTTTCCTGTCCCTCTCTGTTCTAGGAACCTGCGATAGGATCTGCTGTGATGTACTAAACTTACACTTCCCTACTGCCAATAACACACTGCCTAAGGCTGTACACTAGAGTGCCTTTACTTAACAGCCATTGTGTATGTCCAGCTGAAAATGGACCCTCAAGAACCCACAATGCCTCAGTTATAGGGCTTCGTTTGGATACCTCACTGAGAAAGCTGTCCAAGTCTTCAGCATTGTGGTCTGCTAAAGGAAACTCTGCCTTAAAGTTCTCACAAGACTCTAGAAAGGATGCTGAGTTTCAAAAGCAAGGCTCCACATTTTAAGATGCACTTTTTCTCCCCATTGATTGTACTAAAGTATGTCGTCTTTAAACTGCAGTATGTTTTTGTAGACTCAGTCAATCATAATTACAGGCCAATATTTCGTACAAAAAGAATGAACAAAGCAGACCTGTGATCCATATTTGCTGTCCTCTTACTGTTCATGCAGACATCCATCTTGTCGAGCAATATGAACAACTCCGTGCAGTGTGTGCTGCTTTTCAGCTGCGTGGTGGGAGCAGAGAATCAGCGTACTAACCTCTGCTCCCAGTGAGTCAGTAGAAGTTTTGACTGGGTTTGTAGGAGGAGATGTGATGTGCAGACTTCTCTGTTCACTGAGGGTACGTTTGGCAGAGTTAATGTTCTAGCTCTTGGTGTGTTTTGCTCTTAGTGGCCGGGGGGCACATGGATGTTGTGTTGAACTTGTGAATTGGTGGCAGCACATGTGGACCAGATGTCTGTTGAGTTACGATCCTGGCGTCTGGAAATACCTGAATGCTGCTGTGAAACTCACACCTTTGTATGTCTCGTTCTTCTTGGGTAGCATTGTCCGCTTGGTGATGTCCAACCACGCTGTAGTTCAGAATAAATTCTGACCAAATCTTTAAGATTGGGAAAAGAAAGTAAAAGCATTGTGGACGAGATCTCTCTGACTGCCTGGTGGTTGTAGGGTGGCTGCAACCTGTAAGAGATTCCCTTCTGCAGTTTCCTGGCTTTTCTGAGGAGGAGGCAAATATAGCCCAGACACCTCTTCCTTTACTAGTCTATAGCCAACAGAGTAGGGGCCTGTCACTGGTGCCATGTGCATCCCACTACCATTGGACCACTATGAATTGGATTGGGAATAGTAAAATTTCTCCTTTCATTTATTGAGACCTTTGAAAGGTGAGCCAATCTAGAAGACCCTTGAGCAGATGCCCAGGAGGGAAGATGCTGCTTACGGGGTGTCCCTCTCACCCTTTTTGGGGAGGACATAGCCAATTTGTGGTATTTTTTGCTCTTAAGAATACAAAGGTGGTCGTTAGAGGAGGTGATAAGGCAGCGAATCCCGTATCTTCCACACAAAGTGCAGAGCAAGTACCCAAATGCAGACTGGGTTGATGTGAAAGGTGCTATGTGCTGGCAAGTTCCCCCTCGGCACTAAGGAGTGGTGAGAGCAGCGGGTACTGGGAGAGGAGGAGACCTGCTCCTTTCCCTGTGCTCCGAACCAACACCTACCAGCAGAGTGCCACGCAGCCCGGAAAGCACTCCCCTTGGACACCAGGCCATGAAATGTCTATTGTTGGGCAAATACGAGCAAAACTGGGCAAATTTCCTGCTTAAGCTGGACTTAGGGGAGCAGGTGAAGAATGGCTGGATGGGATGGTCGGAAGAACAGTGCCAGCTGCAAATCTGCCACCCACATTTGACGTCTAGCTTGTCAGTACTCTGATGTCCAGCTGCATGTAAGGAACCCTCAGGATAAATACAAACATCTCCCCACCTAGAATACATAAGCGTCACTCCATCCCTTCAAGGAATTTCCACCTGCCCGAGATCTGACCCGATGTGTTCATTCTGGGTGAAATTATGCCGCCTTTTACTCTCACATGAGTTCTCTGGAATTGGTTTGCACAGATGTGAGAGCAGAATTTGACCCACTCTGTTTAATATATAAATATATATAAAACAAATAGATTTTATTTATATATGCAATCCAGTAAAGGAAATTAAACAGAGTAGGATGCCTAGGAATTTTTTTGTTATCCAGTCTCCTCCTCCTTCCGTGACTGTTCTTGTGTATGTATACAATACATTCCCAGGTTCTGGTTTATGCAGGTATGCGTGTTATGAAATGTCATTAATGGTGGTTGGTCTACATATTCGTCTAATAAATAATAACTAATATTGTGTATGTAATATCAATACAGAAATGACTAATTTTAATAGAATAACTCTTTGGCTTTTGTTCTGTTAGTGTGACTTAAACAAGCCAACAAAGTTTGGAATAGGTTGTTTTCCTTAAGAGGCATGAAAAGCAATTATTATCGTGTTACAATGTTAAAATATTCAGTCTTCTTTGACAGAAAAATGTGTACTGTGTAGGCATTGCAAAAAAAAAAACAAAAAAAAACAAAAAAAAAATCCCACCTGCTATAAGGCATTTGAATTTTTACAAATGTTTATTGTGCCAAATATGTGCAAAGATATAATTTACTGTTTAAAAAAAATCATAAAAGCATATGTTATAGCACACAAAGAATTATTTTGTCATCAAGTGATTTCAATCTTTAGTGTTAATATTTATATTTAGATTAATTTTTATAAATGAAAATATTTTAATGGGTAAAATGAAGACTCTATGATCTATTTGATTAAGTCTGAGTGAATATTAAGCTTGCCTTGTTGTTGTTATCTGCATACTCACCAAGAATTATTGTCAAGAGAAATTATAAAAGAGTAAAAGCAATTTATGAAAAGAATGCCTTTTCAAGGACTTGATTCATAAAGAAAAACAAAAAGTTCTTCTCTGTTGTTTGGATTTATGTGCACTTTGGCCAGGAAGCGTGCGCAACATGCTGCCGCACACAGAGCTCAGGTCCTGCCTGTCCACAAACGACCCGTCCCCCATTAAACCCATGAGACTCGCAACTCTGCAGAACTGCCTTGGTTAGCTGAGGGGAGGAATACACCTTAACACGCTTGGGTCGGATTTTTTTTTCTGCTGGGGTGGGAGGGATCCTGTTAGGAACATTTGATGGTTAGTCTTCTCCAAACTGCCGAGTCTGTTGGGCGAAATACCATCTCAAGCAGAATTTTTACAACTCTCACTGGGATCGCTACAAAATGACAAAACAAGCAAGAACCCTGCTGATAATCTTAGTCTAGTATTTCCAAAGTCACACGTGATGAATGCTGATAAAATATTTATCAGGATATTTTCTCCACCATGAGGGCGTTCATTTAAACTAGCAGGTTTTAAGAACACTTTGGGTGTTACACATTGTATTATAAATAGGAGTGACTACCGTATTGTAATAAAAATCCACTCCTTGCCGACAGACCATTCGCAAAGAGAAAAAAAAAGGTTAAATTATCTGCAATGATTAACTCAACCACTACTAAATTTTAGGAGTAATTGTAACAAAGCACAACTAGAAATGCAAGTTCATTCTAATTTGTCTTTTGCAGAATGATTCATGGCCTGGATTTAACTTTCAGTCGTTACCTAAATTGTAAACTATGTTTTTTGGATATATGCCATAGATGAAACTGCATTTGAATATTATTGCTGGTAATAGTTATTAATCAAAAATAAACATATTGTAAATAACACTTCTTATGAAATGAATATAATGAAGTTAACAAAGTTAATTACCGTGGCAAACGCAAGTATTGAGCCACAGCCCCAGGCTTATTGATGTGGTCTAATGCAGCAAATGGTACATTGCTTGTGGTCCTCAAAGACTGACCACAGCTTGATGAGATAACGTACTTACAAACAACTACATCGTTTTAAAGGAAGTCAGCTAATTTAGGCCCTTACCCCTTTGGGATAATGGTGCACGATTACATGCAGAGGGCACAAAACTACTCTGAAGAGTTTAATAAGCCAATTTTTATTATTTTTTTTTCTTCAGCGGGGAGAAAAAATACTTATCTTTGATGGGAGCTCCTTTTTGTTCATTAACATATCTCTCCGCAGTACCGGAAGAATCATAAAGGGGCAGTGGGTAGTTCAGGGCTACCTTCCTATGAGTGGATGTTAAGAATCTACATAAAATTTACACACAGAGCACCAGCATTTCATGCCTTTAGTGCAGGTACATTAAAAACTAGTGGGAGCCTTTTTTCTTTCTTCCAACCATTGCTTTTTATTTTTACATATCAACAGCCACTGACTTTGAAATGTGACAGGAAGGCTTCAAGATACGCTTAACACTGCAGAGTTTAAATCCCAGCGCAAAAGCTGTGTAGTTTTTGGATAAACATAATGTTACAGTGAACAGCATCAGGAGATTGGTGGGGATGTGAGACAAAGAAACATTTTTATAAGCTATGGTTGCACTCGCTGCTAGTGTCCATGTCTTTTACCTGCACCCTGAATATGTTTCTTTTTGAAGGAACTTGCACAAGGAGCAGAAAGAAGAGCAGCGTGGGATTGCTAGACAAAAGCAGAACGGGAGGTCTGAGGTGCAGAGGAGGGCGCAAATTCAAAGAGCAGAGGTTGGGTCACCGCCCCAGGGAACAGGGATCACCAGTCATTGTCTTCTGTGTCTGACACTTCCTGCTCCCACAAAGCATTCAAGATGAAATCCAGGTGCCGGCTCACAGGCCTCAGGCTGCCACGGCTGCTTCTCAGCTGCCTCTTCCCAAACCGACCGATGGGGCGGACGCCGCGGCCCACGTACCAAAAAGGATCGATCTCAGGACCTGGAATTCAAAGCGGTCAGTGAAGCATCTACCACTGTACTTAAAGGCACTGTGTCCTGAACACCCTGAGGGTGTTAAACGGCTTATTTGTAGTCCAGAAAAAAAAAAAAAAAAAGGCGGCCGCAGCCAGACACAACTTTCTGGTGCCTTTGAGGGTCACCTGCCATATGTGGAGCCCAAAGGAAGAGCCTTCAGATGCAAAATTAATTTTTATCTATCTGGGCTGCAACCTGCAATTTGAACAAAAGTACCCATGAATCCAGGCGGGCACAGCATGCTTTAAAACTGATCCAAACCCTGGAAGAGGTTACAATGAAGCCTACGTCCAGAAAGACCATAGTAGCTCTCTGTACTGCCACTTTTAAACTGTCCTCTCTTAGCTAAAGTCCTGAAGGTCGTACTGTCCAGCCTCCACTGCTGCTGTATGCACCAGGTACGGTATTTCTACAGGCTAACAAATCCACTGGATTGCAGAGAGAGTTCCTACATGAGACATAAACATAAAAAGCGAATTCTTGTTCGCTTTTTTCTTTTAATCTATCTGATGTACACTTGACTTACTTTTACAGTCTAGTTTAGTTGTAGAGCAGGTGTGGAGAGGGGTATAGTTATAGTAAAAGACTAAGATATTGCAACAGGGAAAATCTACAAAGTGCTGGAGATGGTGCCGCACCAAGGAAATACCAAATCATTCTAAAGCCAGATGAATGTCAAAACAGGAATAAATTTCAATTTAAGTGCATTATATATCATCCAAGTCATATGAAAGTCTCAGGCAAGGCAGCAGGATGTTCCCCTGTGCATTTTGATGCTTCAACAGAGAAAATAAAAACTCCGCTTTGGCTGTGAATTTCTCCGTAAATGCATCTTGTAAGTCTTTCTACACAGTACTTAACACACCTTCTGCCCACCAAAACCCAAGTAATTTCATTTTTTTCACCTGGGTACCTAAAAACTGAGGCTTCCCGCATGCCTAGTTCTCCTTGAAAGGGGAAAGGTATGCTACTGAGAGCCCATGGGCCTTACACCTCTCTCCCACTCCACATACAATTATCAGCCTTTGCTCCTAGGAGGGACATGAGGTTTCTGATAAAGATTTTCTCAAAAATCTTTTGGACTGTGTATTAGCTTTTGCTTGGGACATACGGTCTTGTCCCTTACCTGACCAGCCTCAGTCCCTCACAGCGTCTCTGAATGGAGACACTTCAACCACTTGTATTTTGCCTTTCAGACAAGTCGTGGTTCCAGCCAGAAATGAAGATGTCTGTAAAGTGAACTTAAGCTTCTGGCCCCTGGCTTTCTTGTTACTCTATAGAAGTAGTTGTGAACTACCCCAGGTCTACAGAACACGGCTGAAATTTTGATCCCTAAATATTCAATGTATATTGCCTTACATTTTCTTTTGTACATCAGTGTCTCCTGCAGTATTTATCAAAAATTACAGCATTTCCCTTGGCTAATTAAGGGCTGTGAGAAGGAGATTAAGTTCTGTATATGCTCTTACAAGTGTAAATGGAAGTACAGGACCCCACGCCCCATTTTACCATAGAAACACCCACATGGATTTGCTGCTGAACAGCCCGACCCTGATCCCTCGATGCACCAAAGACCACAGGGTCACCATACGGGAGTCCATCGCATTACATCAGGTGAGACCGATACTTACTTCTGTTGTCTATCTGATGTTTAAATGGCCTGCTCTGTCCAGAAGCAAAGCTGAATGACACCAAGAGCACCAGCACATAGACAGTGACCAGCTTTAAGTGCTTTGGTGACCACTGGGCACGTGGTGTCCACGACATCAGATGCCACATGATGGAGCAGTGGTGGGAAGGCTGTGAAGAGAAAAGTGAACATGGGGAACGTATATCAGTTAAAGCGCTCACGGTGAAGGAAGGTGTCAACTATAACAGCATATTTCTATCCATCAGAGCTATTTTATGACTAAGTTCTGTGAAACGCTGATGCTGAGGATGTCCTGGATATTTCTGTTGGAAGGCAAAGGCTATGCAGTGAGACATCTACTGAGGTAAGTCTTGCAACTTGAGCGTTTCCTCATCCATCATCAGTGAAAGCCCCCAGCATGGCTTCACAGGACACACGAGTCCTGGCCCTGAGCCTGCCGCTGACTTTCTGTGTGGCCCTCTGTATGACCACGGGCATTGGCCACCAAAGTGTGTTTTAGCCACTATCTCCATCATCCTTTCCTTACTTGTAAAATATGTCTAACATTTGCATTTTACACAATCTCTTTACAACTAAATGTATTAGAAAGGTTTACTGTAAGGGAACACTCCTCCCATGTCAGCTCACCCTTTCACAGCCAGCATGCAAAAGATTTCCAGTTACGGTTTCCACTGTTAGATGTCTGGATCCTGTAAATGCGGCCAGATGCAAACGGATGAGAAATCCCTGCCGAGAGAAGGGCTGTGCAGAACAGAAGCTGCCGAGTGAGGAAAATCACATCCAGGAGATGAGGATGCCGGGCTCAGGTTACCACTGCACCCTGTCTCTGGCATTTTGGACAAGTTTCCTCACAGCAGGTCTCCCAGCTGTCATGTTAGGTACCTTCTAACATTTGAGGTCTGCCTATGAATTTCACAGCCAGGAGCCTCTGCCTACAGGAGCCCTGTTTGCTTAAGCATCGCTTACGGTAGCTATACAGCTACAGAGCTACAGCAAATCCTCTCAGCTACACCTAAACAGAGCCTTCTCCCCATGAAAGGGTGGGATTTTTCCCCACTGTGCTTCAGTAGAGTGGGAATGAAAATCTTTTGATGCAAGATGCTCCCAAGCACACCGCCCAGGCAACACAACAAAAGCACGGGGAGAATCTGGTGGTGTTTTTCACTAAAATGCAAAGTCAAAATCTCCTTAACCCCTAGCATTCAGTGAAGGTTTGTCTTTTTTTTTTTTTTGCCTTTTTCCCCCCACACACACACTGACGGTCACTTAACAGACACCTTAGAGGAAAGTGATTTTAACCCATAATTTCAACAGAACTGTGAATTAACTTGTTCTAATTTGAATGTCTCATAACAATCAGGGCTAAATGATCTTAGCATGTAAAACCACATGGGATGAACTCTGCCTCCACTTTCAGCTGGTGTATATCTCTTGTTGCTCCATGTTTAGCAAAGCCTTAAATTCAGTTAGACAAAAAGATGTTTTGAGGAATGTCTCCAGCGTGCTTACAGGGCTGCTGACCAGTTTTCCAGTTTACTTGCTGTCTGGTTCTGTGTCTTGTTTTTCTGAGAGCTGAGCGGCAGAAAGGAAGAGCTTGCCTTGAGCTCGTTGTTGACGAAAGATGAAAATAAAGGGCAAAGTGTTTAACACAAGCCTTTTCCTAAGCAATGCTGTGTCCCAGTCTCCACCAGCTGGTCCTGTGCCCAAATCAGCCGTTCCAACCACCTTCTACAGTGCTGTTATTTAGTGAACATTTTACTCATACCTTTGACCTGGCTAGGATTTCTGTGAAGAACGTGGCTTCCGCTGCTCTTCAGTAAGTAACATGTCACCCCTAAATAATCAAGGGGCTCAGCACCTCCAATCCTCCCTCATTTTCCCTCCTCCTAATTGTCCCAACCCTGTTCATATGGGGAGAAACCAAGGCAGAGATAATGCCATAAATTTAACCCCGCATGATGCTGATCATTTCTAACCCCAGCTCCACCTTGTCACTAGGCTTTAAGGATAAGCACAGAATCCTGGTTACCCACTCACAGTCCTTTCACGAGTAATGGGGCTGGGAGATGCTCTGCTATCTCCTCAGGTCTAGACCTGCCTTAGCCCACTGACCTGCAGCTTTCTTCCAAAGGGAAAACTGAAAAAACAAGACCTCATACAGTGACTCTGTGTGTGCCCTCCATTTCCAACCATTAAATGATCTCCAAAAAGTTTAAAAGCTTACTAATTTCAACAAAACTTGACACAATTAAAAGTTTCAGGAATAACTTTGCTCCTGGAGCTCAGCAAAAGTCGCCACCGCTGCCATTTGGTCAACTTGACGCTTCTGCTTGGTCACTAAGCAGAAAGAGCCTTTAAATTTGGGCTGAGCGACACCTGTGACAGCGGTCTGGCAATATTCATCAACATGAGAAGAGAAAGTTACAGCACATTAAAGCCACTAGTAAAGTTACAGTGAAGCAGCATGGGCAGTGGGAGACCAGCCTGCTCTCCCTCTGGGCGCAGGGGGGGCTCTCAGCATTGCCAAACTCAAGCTCTGCTGCAGATCCATCAGGTCTAAACCTACCGTGGATGTCCTCAGAAGACAAGGTGCTATAACTCTTTAAACCCTAAGATAGCATCTTTCTCCAAATCTGTGGCTACGTAGCCCACACACACCCTGACAGAAACATGAATGGCTTTCACGTTTGAAAGCAGCATTGGAAATCCCCACAAGAGCTCAAACCCTGGGTGAATCCAGGCCTGGGCCCATGGCTCATTTCAGGGCTGAGCGGCGGGTGAGGCGCACCGCTGGGCTGTCCTCTCCTTGCAGGGACACAGCACTGCCTGCGGGTTCGGCTGTGGCTGTGCGGCCTCAGCACGCTCTCCTTCACTGCAAAAACTGGATAA
>VZSZ01004927.1:409388-574534 GCA_013398815.1 Ibidorhyncha struthersii
CCCCCGCCCCGTACTGCGCTCTTTGCCCGAATGCCTCCTTGCCTCCCAAACTCGTCTTTTCTGTCAACTCTGCAGTCCCAAAGTTGTAATTTTTCTGGGTAGAGGGCGTTTAGGGTTCGCATCCCCGGCTAAGGAAGGGAATCGTCTCCTCTGTTCCAATGGGTTGTTGATTTGCAGCCTCATCCTTACCAATGTGCCAAAACCTGATATATGCCCCGCAAAGGGTATTGTTTCTATACATTGAGCTATAGGTAGGTCATTTCTGTTATATTAGCAGGGAAGTTTACCGTGCTGGATGCGGTTCTCCACCTTCCTTATCTATAGGCAACAGAAGTCAGCAAGTTAACGCTTTATACAATAATGTGGTCAGCCTTTTGGTCTTTTTTTGTCTCTGATCTTCCGCACATATAAGCCACGTGAGAAGGTTGTGTTAATCACAGTTTGGGAGCTGATCCAGGGTTTAGGAAGGTGCTGCCCAAAGGATTTGTTTGAAATAATCCAGTGTTAACACCTACAGCGCTGGCTTATCTCCAACCTAGAATGCTAGATTCTGCCAAGTGATCTTCATGCCCAAGGCCCCTTTTTGTTTCACCTTTTCTTTGACTGAAATTTTCTGTTAGTGTTTGCCTTGCAAGCTGGGGGGGGGGGACACAGTGAAATTCAGTATGTTTTAACAAATGCCTTAGTAGAAATTAAGTCAGTCAAGCTTCCCAGTACTGTACTTCTTTTCCTGTGGTGCTTGCATCCTCGTGATGCTTTCAGTGTCTTTAATGCTCTTGTCATTCTTGTTTCTACAAGGGTCAGTCTGTCTACAGCTGAACCACTTCTGTTACTACTTCTGCTGAAGTTTTACTCTTTTTGGGTGTTTGTTTCAAGTGGGTGGCAAAACTTGATCAGTGTTTCAGGTTTGAGTTTCGGATGAAAGCTTAGGAAATTGTATCTTGCGTGGCTGTTGAACCCACACTCTCTGAAGATCGGATCTTTCAATATGATTCTGATTAGTATCCAGAAATTACTTGTGATTAGTTTTAAAAAAAAAAACACCCCACAACAAAACTTACAGTACTTCATGCTTCAAGATTTATTGGGAGGTACTGGTTAGGAAACTTGTAGGGCTATCAAATTTCTTGATAGAGTGAGTGTTAAATATGTTTTTGTGGAGAAGAGAGAATAAGTAGTATAATAACCCAGAAACCCTTCTTCTTCCTAAACGCCTTCCTATTTCACCTGTGCTAGATAAATTAAAGCTTGGAAGAATTTGAGAACTGACCTTTCTGTAGTCAAAGCCTAAATTAATTTTATTACAATCCTTTCCTAAAACTACTGATTGGCAGAGGGGTCCTGGTTTACAGACAGCCTCTGACATCTGTTAGTGTCTATTGCTATGTTTTGTTTACGTTAGTAGCCAAAAATTACATCCATGCCTTAAAATGCTGGTAGTGTGGTAGTTGTCATGGTATGATTTCTGTTCTGGACCTGTAAAGGTGTGTGTGTACAAGAGCTTTTTGATTTTTCTGTCCTTAACAGCTGATCTGACAAAAGATAGGACTTCTGTATTTCACTTAAAATGCATGTGGCTATCGAAAACTTAGATGCAGTTGATGTTCTCTCAGACCCCTGTTTGCAGGTTCAGAGCTTCAGGTTTTACAGTGTGTGAGATACAGTGAAGTAAATTGATACTGTAGCTGAAAATTGTTTATATCCAGGAAGGCATTGAAGAAACTGGATGTGGGATAGTTGAGAGCACTATGCTGAGTTAGTAGGCTAGTGAGACTTAACACAGCTGTAGAAAAAAGTACTCTGATTTTAACAGTGTATTTTTAAACACAGAGAACACAGGAAGATTATCCCTTAAATAAAGCTTTTTGTGAAGTGAGAAATTTACCTGTTAGTTTTTGAGCTTGGATATTTTCCTTTGTGGGAATTACACAAATCTTTTTCCTTCTGCAGACCCCTTTGCTGATGCAACAAAGGGTGACGACTTACTCCCAGCGGGGACTGAGGATTACATTCATATAAGGATCCAGCAACGAAACGGAAGAAAGACACTGACAACTGTTCAGGGAATTGCAGATGATTATGACAAAAAGAAACTTGTGAAAGCTTTCAAAAAGGTGAGGTTGCTGATTTGATTTAATAACAAAGATATTATATGAAGGAGTATGATAGCTTTTAATGCTAAGTAACTGAATATTTGTTTTATTTCATTCTTGCTGGTACACATCACTTTCATATTTAGGTTGATCCCTTTCCCTGTCTTTCTCAAAACTCCTGTCAGCATCTAGTGAAGCTGATTTGTGCTAAAAAGTTAAATGTTTCTTTCCTATAAAGAAGTAAATAAAATATATTCTGAATGTTTCACTAAAATTTCACAGATATCTGGCTGTGTTGATGTGAAGAATAGAATCAGTTTAAAGTAGAACTGTGTTTGCATTCCAGCTTCTGTCATAGCTGGCTTGCTGTTGAAATAGAGATCATGAGTTTCACCAGGATGAAAACATTTATTTTAAAATAGCGTGGAGCTGAAAGGCTGTATCTTATGACTTTGTTTTCTATTCTTGCAATGAGTGTTGGCCAGTTTCTCCTGCACGGTATCTAATCCTGTCTTTGCCTGAATTTACCATCAGTAAACAGTTTGTGTCTGTACGCATCAGCAGATACATTCCATTTGCTCTCAAAACCAGTGTAAAATAGCCTTTGCCTTGCTTGCCATCAGAATTTAGTACACAGCTTCTGTGACAAAATTCTGCTGAAAAGACTTACTAAGCAAAATCATGTACATCAGATGCCTCACAATATGAATGTTTCTCTCTAGAAATTTGCTTGTAATGGTACTGTGATTGAACATCCTGAATACGGTGAAGTTATCCAGCTTCAAGGTGATCAGAGGAAGAACATTTGCCAATTCCTCTTGGAGGTGAGGGACTGCAGATAAATACTTAAACCTCTCTGGAAGCAGTAGAGTGACACGTGGCACTGATGTTAGTTAACCAGCTAAAGATGTCCACTATGGTTCCTTGGTATTTTCAGCCAAAAAGTAAAATGACACTTGCAGAACATGAATAAGAATCAAAGCACTGTAGAATGCATTTACCCTGCAACAACATACAGCTTGTTCTCTGGCAGTGCAACTTGAGTTCTTCATTTGTAAAATTAAGTGTTTGAGACTGAAAACACTATAGAGGAAAGAGTCTTTCACCACTAGATTAGTGATGCAAATCATGATGGAGAGATGTTACACTGTCAAAGAACAAGCACTAGGAGGACTACAGAACCAGACAGATGTCTGATAAGATTTTCTTTTTTGTATAGTCAGTTCTTCTCTTGGCCCAGAAAAAATCTGGAAACTAGAAGACTGCTTTACTGAGTATATACTGTGTGGCAGTTTCTTTAATCAGAGTATAAGATTGTGGTAAATTGATACGACTGTAGTATCCTAAGCATGTAAACTTTACTGAAATGTGTTGCTTTTCTCCTTTAGATTGGCATTGTCAAGGAAGAACAACTGAAGGTTCATGGTTTCTAAAATACCTGTACTCTCATGAAGAACCCTGCAGTATTTGGTCTTACCTAGCCTGGCTCTTCCGTTGAGAATGAATCTTTGTAGTGAATGGACTTCCCTGTTACCTGAACATTTAAAATTTGATTCAGATTTGCATGACTGCGTGAAACATGTGGTGTGTAGGCTAGAAACACATAAGAAAACTTCAGTAAGGTGGTAATGATGACACTTGTGAACCTTAACACATTTCCAATGGAAATGTTTTAGCGACGATTGTTCAGTTTACTACTCTTCACCTGACTTAAATGTGTGGGTTGTATTAAAATAGTGTGTGTTGTTGCTTAGAAATAAAAGTTTATTCATATATTTTCTGGGATATCTGAAATGCTTTAGCTTAAGTATTAAACTAGCACAGCAGCCTTACTAAAGAATGGCTAAAATGTTTTGTGGCAAGTGTAGCTCACTGCTCATTGAATAAATTGGAAAATCTACTTGATGAAGTATTAGCTAATTAATCAGTACGTTAGCTTGATGTGATCTTATCCTGTAGCTGTAAGACTAGAGCATTAAAGTCTCTTGTGTAGGTGTATTTTAGTAGCAGCATGATAAGACATAAATTATTTTCTGAGTAAGCAACTGGATATTCTCTAAAATTTACTGCAGTGACTATGAAATATTAGTGTTAAGCATAGTAGGCTAAAGTAAGCTGAACTCCTTAAGGCTGCTGTTACTGAGAACATGGTAAACATTTAGGTCCTACATCGTACTCACAAAATCCCATGAATTTCCTTCAAATATTTTGGATCTTTTCTGTCACTGAGTGAACAGGAAAGACATTGAGTTGGCTTCTGCCATGACTGTGCATTTAATGTTGGCAAGCAGAGTGCTTTAATTAGATGGTAGTATTAGCTACGGAAGTAAGGAAGGGAACAGGCTCTGCACTAACCTTTCTTTTTTTTTCCTGGTGTGAAAAGTTTTGCTATCACTCATGATTAATATGGAGGGGTTTGTAATGGGGTTTGGGTGTCACTATAGAAAGCTGATGTAGTCTACTTTTCTAGCAGGCAATTCATTCACTGTGATCTAAAGTTATAGTAGGTTTGTTCCACCATGCTTTTCATCTACTTTTAGTTAGCGGTAGGCATTTGGTATTTTGCTTTTAAGAGATGTCTCTTTATAGAATGAAATGACTTTGTTTGGTGAAACATGCAAATCTTATCTTCCTTGTGAGATAGGCATGGAAATTTTCTCTGAAACAATTCAAAACATGCTGAGCTGGGAAAGAATAAGAATAGTGGGAAAAGTTAAAAAAAAAAAAAAACACACAAAAAAAACCCCAAAAAAACCCTTCTTGTAATATCATGTATTCTCTGGAAAGGAAGAAAGAGACATTTCTTTCCTGCTAAGACTTAACTTATTGAGGAAAAAAAGAACTGATGACTACCTATGTAAACACCAGGAATAGGCAAAAACTGTATTACTTAATATCACCTGTGCCTATACTGTGTTTCCTGTTCAGACTTGCCTTTCTAAACAGAAATGCTCAATTTTAATTCACTTGAACCTTTTCTTTTATTTTCTTTTTTTTTTTTTTTTAAGATTTCTGAATTCAGATGTGAATCTTTATGGCACTAACAACAATTAGGGGAGCATTGTAGAGCATTCATATGACAATTTCTTTCTCTGTCTGATCTAGACAATTTTACCTGTAAGAATCCAGTGTCCAGTCTCTCAATCTCCACAAATTCTGCCTGGTGTTACAGATCTTAAGTGTTCCAGAAAAAGGATGTTCCAGAAGATTGTATACTGTTAAGGTATAATATGTTCATGCTGCAAAACATGAAATAACCAGCATGCAGAAAGAAAATCCAAAGAATGTCTTGCACATTAGCAGAATAAAATCATTGTACTGCAAGTTTACCTGTCTTGATTCTTAGATGCTGAAATCTATGGGGGTATGTAGCACTTAATGATTTTCATTTTATCAAATGCCAGAAAAACTGATGTTCTCTTTTAAAGCTTGTTCTCCTGCCTCAGATGAAAAACAAGCAGTATCTTCTCATATTTCACTGGTATTACATGAGGACTTCTAGTGGGTTTTTGAATTGGAGATTAACAAATGATTAGCAAGTCTCATGTGTTACTGAGTCAACCTTCATTTCAGATGGCATTCCATTAACTTCTACTACCTAAGCTTGAGTCATTTCTCCGTAGTCATTCTGCTTGGAATAAATGAGAAAAAACTTTTTCTTCCTCCTCATTTAAAAGTCCTTTCTGATGGGAAGGACCTTGCAGTTGATGGGTGGCTTGGGCTTTATGCTGTAGTGGAGCTGCTTCTGTTTTGACCTTTGAAGGGCAAAATTAAAAGGAGCGGGTATAAGGAGTAATACATTTGAAGTTCAAATAGATGAGAATTGTTGTGGCCACAAACAGTCTTTCTAGAAGGAAAGCAGAATTTTTTGTTCTGGAAGTGTTTTAAGTTAGAACAGTGTCTCGATAAGACTGTAACTAACCTTGTTAGAAGCCCAAGCCTCTGTGTGTGCTCTAGAGGAAAGGCTTCAACAATTTCATGTTTTATCATCCTAGCCTGAAACTTCTTTGTTAAAGCTCAGCCTATTTGGAATATATATGCATGTTTCAAGAATGCTGAAAAAAATGAAAGAGTTTGGGAAAGAACTGTTTAAATGACTGCCATGAAGACACGTTTGCATGGTGAAGGCAGGTTTCAGTCTTTCCGTCTGTTCCAAAATAGGTTAAAAAATGGTAAAGGATGTGGCCCATAATGGTTGAGGCAGTAAAAGGGAGCTAATAATGGAAAACACCCTTAAACTGCAGTAATAGGATTTGAGACTGGGCAAGCTCAGACTGCAAAGAGCTGTGGCTTCATTTTGTTGGAATATTGTGGTGTGTGTCTTTCGGGTCTCCAAATCAAGACTGCCTTCTCGGTGATACCTAGTCTTAACCACAAGCTGCAACTGGATGTAGGCACTGCTGTTTCAAATTCACAGCCTTGCTGTCCATAGTTGTATTAGGCTGTTGTAGCTGATTCTTTTAGCTGATACACTAGAGTAAGGTGTTGCATAAATAAATTCGTTGAATTGTCTGTTCAGAGTGTATGTCTGCTTAATGCAGCTATGAACAATGAAACCATCACTTCCCAAATGGTGGTAGCAGTCCTTATTTGTAGAAGATGAGATTTAGGAATTTAAGTCTGTAGGCTGCCTACTTCCTCTTGTTGTGTGAATTACCAGACCCTTGACCTTCACCTGTGGTCTTTTAAATCTGATTGTGTGTTTGAGATGAGCACAAAGAGCACAACTATGGGCAGATGAGCAAAAATTTTCTCAAGCAAAAGAACCTTTGAAAAGAATAGTGCCTAGATTGTGTGTGTACTATTCATTGGTTCAATGGCTTAGCTTAAACCTTCCTTCCTGCTGTACATTCTTGCACAGCCTGCATGAAAAGCATTTTGGCCTGGAAAACTTTTTCGGGAAGGGAGGGGGAATCCAACAAAAAAACCCCACCCCACCCTAGGAAGTAAGCTTCTACCTTAAGTCTGTTTTCATTAACTTAGATTCACCTGGACTGCAAGACCTCTACAACATTGTTATTTCTGTATCTTTAAAAATTGTAATTAAACTTCCTTGAGAGCTTGGCATTTAAGGTTCTAAATATATTTTAAGCCATTAGAAAACTTAAAAATGTGAAGTGTTGTTAAAGGTAGTTTTAAATATTTGAAAAAATAATGATTAAGCATAGATCTTCATTTTGTCTTATTCTGCCATCCTGCTTATAATCAGTATGCAGTTACCATAAAGATGCATGTGTATTTACAGAGCTGCCAGTAAGCAGATATCCCTGCTGTAGTGCGGTACCCTATTTGTAGTTTTTGTGAGATCTTCTGTAACGTGCTGCACTGTTAGAGGCTGTACTACTCTAATTTAACAGTATAGGACAGATGTACCTTGAGTTCCAGTCAATTATCTTTTTCTTAATCCTTCTGGAAGGCTCAGGCGCACAGGATCCATGTGTTGCACCCTTGTTTAAAGTGTCTCAGGAGTTCCTCTTACTATGTGAAGTATGTCCAAGATTGGTATTTAGCCAGGTAAAGAATGGGGGAGGCCTTTTTATAGATTGCTTTGGGACACGGTGGAGGCTACTGTCACTTTTGGTTTGTTCAGTGACGATTAGTGTCACTGAGTGTTCCTCTAATTAATGAGCTACTGCCGCTAGGGAGATGGAAGTGGTCTCAGAGGGTCATATGTGTTTAAGAATTTGCCTTCCTCCTGTGACTCTCCATACATCCATACTCAGTTTAGTTAGGAACGTGTCCCCCGTGTGCGGCAAGATGAAGGTTACTTTCCAGTTGCAAGATCAAAAGCTCTTGAGATGAGTAAGGTAAAAATGAAATAGTTTTATATTTGCTGTACACATGCTTCATACCTACTCTTTCCAGTTTACATTTAAAAAAAAAATAAATCTCAAGAGAGGATTTGTTCTTGGCATGCCTTTGTAGTGTTTGCTACTTGCCCATGCTTGATCTCTTTATGAACAAGTCTTAACCTGTATTGGAGTATTGCTAGAGAGTTGAGATAACAAAGTCTTTTGAGATAAAATGTACCAATGTTATTTTATGTATGCTTTTCTAAAACAAATGGAATTTTATGCTATTATTAAGGACGATTTTTTTTAGTGGAATATAGAAGTAGTGTAATTTAATAGTGATGTGTTTGATCTTCCTGTAATCAGCTTTGATTTCTTCAAGAAATGTTATATTTCCTCTTTTAAATTTCTACGACAATCTGTACTAACCAACTTAAAAATATTGTGACTTGTACTGGGATATCATAGCTCTAAAGCAAGATGATGGTACTGGCTTGAGGTCTAAAGTTTTGGGTAGAAAAGGATCATCTAATCTCTTGAATAAGCAAAATGCACAGTGTTTTAAGATGAAGCCAGTGACGTGTACTCAAGTTCTGGTCTCAGCTATTTTAGAATGTCTTGCATCTGTGAAATGTGACAGCACATTTCTGAAATTAATTTGGGGTCTGATCAAAAGTACTTGTGTGTATAATAAATGCTTTTTTCCATTTTAAGCCATCTTTGCTATGATTATGCAGCAGAATACCATGATCCAGACTTAGTTCTCCAAGTTATGAGTAGCTGAATTCTGCAGACGTGGTTGCAAGCAGACTGGTCACGCTCCTCAAAGACGGGGTTTAGCTGTCAGCTGTGTTTGTGGTCCCTCTCGCAACTGGAGCAGGAAACAGCGCTGTTGCTACAGTACAAATGGACAAGCCTTGGGTATTGCGACTGAAGGTATTGCGACTGAACAGTTAACCCTGCGAAAGGGCTCATGCTGCAGTTGTTTTGGTAGCCTGTCCCCCAGATGAACTAGAAGTGTGCTCTTTGACAAATGACAGATGCGTTGATGTGTAATCAAGAGAACAGCTCTGGGGTAAGAAGATTAAAAATGGTGTATTCCCAAGAGTCCTGCTGGAAAACTCTACCGAAGGGCAGCCCCTGTTGCAGAGGAAGCAGCCTACAGCTGCTCTCCAACAAAGTTGGATACTCATGTGATGGGGGTACCTCCCGATGAGTAATGGGCTACACCTCAATAAGTGCCACATGCATTGGTGGTATCAATGCATCTGTATTCCTTAACACTGGTGAAAAAGATGGTCCTGCAAGCTGATACTCGTCAGTGTCTGTACAGTACTTGTCAGTATCTGATACTATTGAGTTACACCTGTAACTCAAAGCCCAGATCTGGATTAGGACTTGAAGACAGAAAAAAAGCCACTGTCCAGGTTCCTTTAGTAAATAGTAACCTGTAAGTTAATCCATGTATTATTCAAGATAATTTATATGAGTAAGAATTCAGTATAAAAAAGCTCCTTCTAGGGAATATTGAAAGAAGATTGTTTTGGAACAGGTTGCCCAGGGAAGTTGTGGATGCCCCATCCCTGGGGGTGTTGAAGGCCAGGCTGGATGGGGCTTTGAGCAACCTGGGCTAGTGGGAGGTGTCCCTGCCCGTGGCACGGGGGTTTGGAACTAGATGATCTGTAAGGTCCTTCTAACCTAAACCATTCTATGATTCCTTCCTTACCTGCCTTTCCTTTAGGTAAGATTTTGCAGTGGCACGGAGAAAGTTTATGATTGTTCAGTAGTGGTTTTACTTCAGAAAAAAATACTGTGAACAGCGCTGGGTGAACAAGTAGCTGGGACTGGAGTCCTCACCCATCGCTGCCTCGCTTGCCTTGCATGCTAAGCTGTTGTTAAAGGGCACCAAGGGGAGGGACATCTCTTGGGGTCATCAGATTGCTTAATTTCTCCTGATAGCAGAAGTCAATTCCAGTGCTGGCTTAAGTTGCATTGAAACTAGATCATCCTTCAGTAATGCTATGGAAGTTAAAAACGGGTTCTGCAGAGGATGAGAGAGAAGGCGATGTCTGCACCTTGCTTCCAAGTAGAGCAATGCAGAGCCCTGCAAGTTGTCTCCGCATGAAGCCAGTCTGAACGCAGCAGCATCTGCTGCCTTGTGGTTTGCGCTGCACAGAAGCAGCTGCGCAATTTCCATGTCTTATCTGGTTCTCATAGCAGTTCAGCCTGATACACAGCTGGGTCTCTAGCAATAAATTTAAAGTGATCGTGATTTGACCACACAGAAATGGACAACTACTGTGGGTCTGTCCCTACAGTCCTTTAATTGTTTTTCGTCCATTTGATAAAAGTATCTTGACAAGTTCAGGGCAGTACCCTCGAAAGAGGGAAAATTGCCAATTGTCCACTGTGGAGATTTACAGGGGGGACAAAAAAACCCAAACAAACATATAAAGTAGTAGAAATCATCAAGGACAACATTCGGAACAACAAATGAGCTCCTGAGGATGCAGTTTTATATACAAAAGCGAGAGCACCCTGTCGCTAGAAGCTGCATATTGCTGGATGAAGCTAGAGACAGTGGGAACGCAAAGGGAATGTGCTTAAAATGGTAACAGCCCTCACATAGCTGTCTCGAGGCTGTACAGGCTGTTTTGCAAAGGAGGTGGTAGTGGTGTTACCTGGAAGTTTTTGTGCATAGGCTGTATTCTTAGCTGTTTACTCAGTGCACCCCTTCTCCCCAACCACCTAAAAAACAGGAGCTGATCTCTAATCTGTTAATTTCTAGTATCTTATTAGCTGTCTCGATTTGATTTTGGGCTACTAATATTCACGTTGTTATGGTATGTTTTCAGGTGGAAGGCATTAGGCATGCTTTAAAAGGAAAGCTTAGCTGAAACAACTGAATATGAGGAGACAATGTGAGAATCTTCCAAGTGCATGATTTGGGTGTTATTTCTGCAAAGAAGCTATTAAAGTTGAAGCCTCTCTTGTGTTACCTTAAGAGGCATTTCCTGCCCAGAAGAGTTCTTGCTCAGTTTATTTCCGTGCCCTAAATTAGCCCCAAAGTGGTGCTTTCTCCCAGGTCCCCATCTGGAAGGCGCAGCACAGGTGGTGTGAGCTTTCGGAAAGCCTGCTGCAACTGGTCCTGCTCTCGTGAGCCCCGGAAGCGTCTGCTGCCCCAGGATGGGCTGCCGGCTCAGGCTGCTGAGCAGTGCCGCTGCATGGTGGAAACAGCAGAGGTGGCAAAAAGAGAAACAAAAGGTTTGGCTTGCAATTTGTACTTCCTGTAGTGGTTTAGTGATCTGGCAAAGTGGCTGCTGGGAGCAAAGGGATGGACTTTTTTCCAGTTCCTTCACAGGTACGTATCAAGAGAAATGGCCCTGAAGTTAATAGAATTGGACAGACCACATTTTCAGGATCATGTCTTGTAATGCTGATACTGGCGAAGCATCCACTGACTTTTAATTTTTCAAAAGTTTACTTGACCTTTACTTTTGGACAAGCGTTTTTCCTGTTCACTGAAATTTGGGCCTTAGCAGATTCTAATACTTTGGTTTGGGACATACAAGCCCCTGGTATGTGTATAAGCACTTCTGTTGAGGTCTTCTCCAAGAATATGTTCCATGTTTCCTCCTTCCATCAAAGAGACATTGTATTTTTGGGGATTCTCCAAAGGTCCAGGCATGATTTAGCACAGGATTCTTTTGTTCTCACGGGTTGTGTAGAATTAGGAAGTTAAATTTACAGAGGGAAATCCAGAGCAGCTGTAGACTGTACCATCACACAAAGTCTGGTTTAAAAGAGCTAGCCCACACGTTTCTGCATCGTTGATGTGATGCATTACACAGGCACATAGTGCGTTTTCTGTCTAATCGTGTTTGGCCGTTCCTGGCGATGCTCTGGAGGAAGCCTGCCTGCTCCCCCAGTAAAGAAATGAAGGCACAGCAGGAAGATTTACTGCTGTTTTGGCTTTGTTCCTACAGGAACAAGCTGTTCAACGCTGGGGGCTCAAGTCTGACCTCAAGCCAGGCTACAAAGCAGTCTAGATGGAGCCGCCGTTCCCTCTGCTCTGCTGCATCCATCAGTATGTCCTGCCCTGCAGGTGAGATCTCCAGGTCAGAGCCCGTATCATCATCCTGTGCAGGTGAAACACCAGACACAGTGACTCAGATTCATGACCAGAGAACTGACATGCAAATGTAATGGGTAAATTAGTAGTAGTAGTAGTAGCAATGAGTAGATACTAGATAGATAAAGCTACACAAAGAGACTTGCTTGGGTTTTTGACCCTAAAAGTGTTTCTGTCTTCATGATGACATTATCCCTTTTCATCTGCTTTGTTTGTAGTAATGAAATGTCTTCATCTTACTGGCACTCTTTGTACCAGAGTGAAATGTTATGTCAATCACTGCCATTTCACGGGTATCACTTTCTGAAATTAATGCTAATGCACATGAGCTGAGGAATGAGCCTAGGGGAGTATGCTGCATCGATCTTGCAAAACATGCAAGATGCTTTTCTCCCGATCTTAATTGCAGCTGTTCCTTCAGCCATTGGCTTAAGATCTATAGGTTTGTGTCCGTTGTGTGATTGAAGTTTTACAAGTAGTTATTGGGAGACTACAACAAAAGATTTTTTTGAAACACAATTCTGCTGTAAGCATTTTTTTTTTTAAGTGTCTGGGAGGAGATAGGGGACTCCTGGCCTTTTTTCAAAGGCAATTAAATAATCGGGCTCTATCCCACAAACCCATTTTAACAGCTTGAAATGTGTTTTAAACAATGCTTATGTGAATGACCAGCTTGCTATTTCCAGTCTCTACCCCTAGATGTCACTGGGAAACAGCACATGCTGAGAATAGTGACACTGAAGCCAGGAAAAATGACTGTAAAGTTTAGATGGGGGAATGCAGAGGGGGAGAATCTGGTAAAATTCCAGGCTGGCTGCAGGCATAACCCGTGTGAAACTGTACCCCCATTTCATCTGCCTGAGAGGGAGAGGATCTGAACTCTGTTCTTAGATGTACCCCTTCCCTATGGCGGCTGCACATCATCGACTCGTGGCTCAGTGCCTACTTACTGCAGAGCCCCACGCAAGAGGTGTGAGGAAGACTGTCCCAGTGCACCACTTCAGAGAGAAGAAAGAAATCTACCAGGAGAGGCAGGAGATGACAGCTATGGCTTCGTAACAGGTGAAAGTCAGCATGGTACCACCTTCCTATGTGCATCTCCACAGTTTCCTCTGTGCTCTGCCCCTCCTCTAGTAGTGAGCCAGTTCTGGGAGGTGAATCTATAGGAAATTATTTGCTTTGGGGGGTTTAAGGAGTTGCTTCTTGTCTATTTAGTTCTCTGAGTTTGCAGGCTCAGAGAAGTGTTGATGTTGGGTCTACTAGAGCAAGGTGGGGGAGAGGAGCTTGGTGCACATCTGCATGGGGCAGCAGGAGTGACTGCACACCAGACCCAGCTGCCTGCAGGAAAGAGTTGTAAGGAACCGGTGTAGAAGAATCTGTTCCAAACCATGGCAGAAGTCAGAGGAGGCCCCTTTAGGGATCATAAGTTTGAATGGCTGATGGTCCTCTCCAGTGCCACCCCAGGCTGGCTTGGCCCATAAGGGTATTTGGGTAGATCTGGGTATCAATAATGCCTGGGGTCCCGTTCCTCTTCCAAGACTGTAAGAGTTGGAAGCAGCCCATTAGAGATGAGCTCGTCGAACACGCACAACACGTTGGATTTCAGTGGGTATTTTGCACATAAAAGGAGGCTGAAATACATTTTGAACATCTATAGGATCAAAACTGTAACTAGCTTTTATTAAAACTGTCATAGAAGAGAAAAAAGCTCTGATTTGGTGAGTAAGTGTTGGAAAGTATTTCTAGGACTTTTGCAAAGAAAGGATGAAAGTTGTCACTGTGTGATCTTTCCAGAAGCTAGTTCTTTCTTGAGCTGAAATTGTACAAAGTGTAATTTCTAATTCAGCACTCGATTCAAATGCTGTTATGAGTCAGGAGCAGTCTTTCTCTTGACCTTAGTTGGATTCAGGTGAATAAAGGGAGATTTGTAAAACTAAAACCTCCCTTCTGTATATTAACCTTTCCTTCCCCCCCCCTCTCCCCCAAGAGTGAAGCATCAGCAACAGTACAACGACTTACGACATTACAAGATTAGAAAGTACACTGTGTCCACAAGATCAGAGTTTCTGAAACTCTGGAGCCAATTATATCCAATAGGTAGATGACTTGCATGAATCATAGAATGGTCAGGGTTAGAAGGGACCTCTGGAGATCATCTAATCCAACCCCCCTGCCAGAGCAGGGTCACGTACAGCAGGTTGCACAGGACAGCGTCCAGGCGGGTTTTGAATGTCTCCAGAGTGGGAGACTCCACCACCTCTCTGGGCAGCCTGTGCCAGTGCTCCACCACCCTCAAAGTAAAGAAGTCCCTCCTCACGTTCAGATGGAATTTCCTGTGTTCAAGTTTGTGCCCATTACCCCTTGTCCTTATTCACTGGGCATCACTGAAAAAAGACTGTTCCCATCCCCCTGGCACCCTCCCTTTAAGTAATTGTAAGTATTGATAAGATCCCCTCTCAGTCTTCTTTTCCCTAGACTAAAAAGACCCAAGTGCCTCAGCCTTTCCTCATAAGAAAGATGCTCCAGTCCCCTAATCATCTTTGTAGCCCTTTGCTGGACCCTCTCCAGCAGTTCCCTGTCCTTGAAGTGAGAGCCTGGTTCACGGGGATTTGATTGCAATCAGTGCTGTGCTGGAAGAAAGCACAGACACATGCCATGATACGGCTCCAGAGAAATGTGTTTGGTAATTTGAAACCTGTTTTCCTAAAATAGTGTATGTCTGTCTTTCTGGTCAAAGCAGGGGTGCTGATCCCTCCACCTGGGAATTTTAGATGCTTATGGATTCCCTCAGCAGGTGGTGTTGGTCAGTGTTTGATGCTCTTATGGCTGGTGGTGGGATGCTCATTTCAACCAACCACACTTTACCGAAACCAAACAGATACAGCTGCAATGACATCAGTGGGAGACCAGGTTTGAGAGTGTGGGGAGAAGTTAGCCCCTGCAGGGATACAGAGACCCTGCCTGTATCTCAGGGCCCGTGACACGCAGGAAGGAACTAGGCTGTTCACTGCCTATTCCTCACTCAGGCAAGCAGCCACAGCTTTTGCTGCCGCCCATCAGACCCACTCAACACAAGTTTCATTGCATCTCTCTCTCTGACATACCTTTTCTGACTTGGCACCAGCTTTGTGCTGAGGCACTTCAAGTGAGACCCTGAAGAAGCACAGATGTGTTTCCTGTCTTTGCTGAGGCTGGTACACAGGAGCGTAACCCAGGCTCGGTGATGGAAGAAAACAAATTGGCTGTCCTCCTGCACCTGCTGGAGAAACTTGCTTGGTTCAGCCCCTGTAGACCTAAGAGTACAGTCCATGAGAATAGTGTCCTACCCTACAGCTGGAAGGGCTCTTTCCTGCTGAAGGCCCTGACTGATCTCACTGTTGGTAAGATCTCAAACCACAGCTAGCAGGCGTAAATAGCGTGGGTTCAGCGCCCTCACTGCTGCCATCCACGCAGCTGTATTGCAGAACAAGCTCTAATCCAAAATGTAGCCTAACATCTTCAACTCACATGTCGAGGGACTTCCTGATACCCTGTGGGGAATCTTTCAGATAAATAAATCAATACCACTTCCTGCAATGTAAGAAGGTACTGAATGATTTTATTTCGTTTTCCTGGTATTGTGAGTATATTAATTCCATTGAGGTTAACTATGTGGAAAGTTTCAGCTGCTGATGGAAATGTTAGCTCTGAAGAAAGGGGACTTACTCTTCTGGTTGAGATGTCTTATTGCCTCTACCTTTGGGGGCTGGTGAGCTCGTATAGTGGTTCAGGTCATTCTGGGTAATGTCACTCTCGGGTGCTACAATTGGTAGCCTACTGTGCACCGTTACGCCACGGACATTTCTGCGGCATAACAATGGCTGCCTCGGCATGGCCAGCAGGCAGCAGCTGATTGTTCCTGGGGCAGAAGCACTGACCTCTTCTGGCACAAGGTGCTAAAAATGGTAACTTGAGAAAAAGGAAAAGGAGAGAAAAGCAACCAAGAGCAGAAAGTTGGCACTGAGCTCACATGGGTAACTCAGACACTGATCCTGGCTGCATTCAAGGTGGTCTTGAGCAACAGTGATAATTTCAGGTAAGTAGCTTTATAATAGGATTTAACCTTCATATAAATTATTTGAAGTACGTCATATTTAGTAGATATTTGAGAGTGAGATGGTCTTATGTGATCATTGACAGTCCAGCCCACGTACCTTCCTGTATAGGCACGGCAGGCTAGCTCAGGCATGTGAACGTATCAAAGTGCTACAAAGTGGTCTGCTGCTCAGGCCGCTCTCACTTGTGCAGAGCTCGGATGAAGTCTAAAGAAGTCTTCTGATTTCATGTAAAAAAAAAACACACTAAGCAAAACTTTAGATTTAGCTGTTCCCCAGAAAGACGTATGTGAGGGGAAGAGTCTGGTTGTGCTACCTCAGGGAGAAAAAAGTGGTCTATTGATAAAGCCAGGAAACTGAAGCCATGATTTCGTGAAAGAGGCAGAGCTACTAACAATATGATGCCACTGAAATTAAACCGTGAGTCACTTTTACTCAAGATTAACATACATTACAATACTAGGAATCGCCCCACAGACCAGGAGCCCCTGATACTAGACACCATACAACATCACAAGATGGTGCTAGCACCTCTCCAAATAACTCGAAAGTAGGCATCAGATGTGGGTTTAGGAACAGAATTTCAGAACTACCAGGTTTGATGGCATTGGCCTTAGATGGTCCCTGGCTGTCTCCAAGTGTGGTGTAAGAGGTGGCAAGGTGAGCACAGGCAAAATCCTGATTCAGGAGTGAGTTCTCCCCCACCGACTTCACTGGTGGCTGTGCACACCCAGAAATGGATGCAGCCCATACGGCCAGCCAGCTGCTGCCAGACCACCTTTTGGAAACTGCCAATATTCCTTAAGAACAGGCTCCAGTGAGTCTCCTAGGTGCCTTAGTGTCTATTGATTGCTGTGGGACTGTAGGCACCTAAATATATTTCTCCGATTCAAAGCTCTCCTAATCCTCTCCTTGCCTTCCCTTTCAGGAAATCAGACGAGTGGAACTGCTTGTTTGTTTGGGAAGCATAAAGGTTCCCTAGGAAGCAAGGACATGCAGACATTCTGGAATTTATTGATTACAAGATACAGAATCCCAAGCCAAATAGTTTGTAGGTCAGAGAGCTTAGAGTGTAATCCTTACCAATTTCATTCCTGGTCTAGATTAAAGCTGTAAATATAACTCGAGCCTTGTGTGCTCCTGCAAGCAAAGACTTCTCACAAGACTTAGGGACTAAGCCCATCGGTCTAGATATCAGTAAGAAAACCATTTGGAATTACATTTATATAGGTTACCTTGGGTCAGTTTAATGGAAGTACTGCCTTTTTACACGTTGGGTGGGCTCAATTCCAGCTAGTTTAGCAATCTAAACATTTTGGGTAAGCTCCCTCCCTCATTGCTGAAGACAGGTAGGTCCTTTAATGCTTCCCATAACAGGTGAGCTTGGTCACTCACTGGAAGTGCGGATCTCTTACCTGCTGATTAGCTGGGTAAGATCTGGCAGTTAATGGAGATTTCCACCAGAGACCAGCTCTGCAGACCATTTGGGCTCTGCAGCTCTCCTGAGGTCAGGAGCTTACTGTTGCATGACGGAGCACAGTCTGTAGCTGACTTTGAGACCTGGTGAACAGGTACCCTGAAAAGGAGTCTGTCCTTTAGGAAAAACTATAATGCTGCAAAGCATAGAAACCAGGGTCAATTGGTCTTTTGGTATCTATCTATTGAATTCAGGAAGATTCCATCTATATATCATTTTACAATCAACCTTCTTGAATGCAGAATACAGAGTAAAGGTTTCAAAACTGAATACACAATTTGGAAAACAGATCTAAATTAATGTTATTCCTTTCCACAAAATGGCAGTCATACAACAATTTTGATGGCTTGGGAAAAAGTAGCACTAAAGGGCTTTGCTCCCAAATGAAGAACTGGACCAATTTGAACGGCATAACAGAAGGGTTACTCTGAGGACTGTGGCATTGCTTTTAAATAAGTATGGATGATTGAGACCTAGCTGGAAATGAATTCCTTGATCAGCTCTTTTGTCAGTAAAGAAATTAGGTCTGCCAGTTGTTGGTTTGGATGAAAAACTGAGGTTTCATGAGACTGATAGCTGTTCTGGCAGCATGAAATGGAGTTCTACTGGGGGTTGTATCCATGAGCTAGATCAGAAAGTCATAAATTGATCAGATTTTTGAGCAAATACATTTTACAAGTAAAATCAGATGCATTTAATAACCCAGATTGGCAGGGCCTAAAATTATTTCAAAGGTAGCTTTGTATTCTACCAAATTTCTGAGATTCCTGTATGTTCTTAACCAGCACCAGGCATCCCTTCCCAACTTGTTCCCAGTGTCCTCTCCTCTTACCAGAAACAGCAGCCTTATTGGGGATTTCTCTTCCTTCCTTTAGAGGCAGGGTTGGAAAGGATCTGCTGAAATACAGTATTCATCTGGTCACCTTCTTTCTTGTTGCCTCCTTCAAACCTTGTTCCTGCCCCTCCAGCCCCTCTTCAGCAGCAAAAGCGGAGTGCAGAAGTGACCTCCTGCTAGCGCCACAGTGCTGTACCAGGGTCTGAAATTCAGACTTCTGGCTTCAGGCAAAGGGATGGACCCACACGTCTGCAGGAGGTCTCTCCTAAAAACCTTTGCAGCCAGCTCTATGGTTCCTTATATGGGAGGGAGAGAGTCAAGTGAGGTGATGGAAGGGTTTGGAGGGAAGAGGTTGGTCAGCTCTGCCCATCATACAATTTCTGGAAACATAAAATGAATGCTTGCTGGACTGAATAAATACAGTTGTCTTCAGCACTAACAAAATACTTCAGTGTAGACAAACCCAGTCTCTCTGTCCACCTCCACCAAAGAAACCAAATAATAACAGAAATTATCCTTCACAGCATGAGATTTCATTGGAACACACAGTTTAATATCTATTTCTGCTCCTACTTAGTTGTGAACCACTTTTATCAGAGGTGAGTAATTGAGGAAGAGCTACTGGTAGTTTAGCAATAATGTTTAATGAACTGAAAAATGATCTGTAGCGCTCTGCACATTAACCTCATGTGGATTGGTTAGTGAAAAGAGAAAATATCTTATGGCATGGGTCTGCAGTTTTCAGTCTTCAGCTCTCGGGCTGAAGTCACTCCTGCCATAGCCTGGCTCTCAGAGGAACATTGCCTAGGTCTGGCAGGCTAATGACCAAACCAGGCTTCTTCTGGGTGGTTTTTCTGTCTGAGCAATAAAGCATCGCTCTTTGTTTTAGCTCTCCTGAGATGGCCTAGCCATGTAAGTCACTGCAGACCTGGGATTTTACCTTCATTGTTGAAAATGGTATGTTTTATCAATGGGAAAGCAAGCGCTTGTGAGCTACCCTACCCTTAAGATCCAGGAGGAGACCAGTAGCATACATTTTACCACAAGATAAACTCAGCAATGGCTGAAGCTGATGAAGTTGCTCTTATGAGGTTGTTTCCAGGTAAAAGCTGTAGGTGCCTTGTCACCACTGCAGTGCCACAAGGAGAATGATATCATGTATTGGCATGTGTTAAAGTTTATATCTCCACGTAGGCTTGGATTTACTGGCCAGTGGGGGAGAAGGCAGAAAGGATGAACGTAAAGGGAGTATTCCCCAGTGTTAACACTGCTGGTGCAGTCTGTGGGCCCTGTTATGTGTGGAGAGGGGTTGATAAAATTTTTCATCTCCCCATGAAAAGTAGCTTTTGGAAATATACATGTACAATTATTTTAGTAATGTGTACGCTCTACAGAGAGCATGGCATGACAACTGGGACCTCCAGGAATTTGTTCTTCAGCATTAAATAGAGGTTTTTCTCATGCTTTTACATGGGCTGAAGTGACGATGGCTTTCATTTCAATGCCCAAGGAATGTAAAAAGCCACCTCCATTGCAGGTTCATTAATACAAAAGAGAGAGAAGATTAAATCTGGAAAGGGAACTGAACGACCTAGTTCTAGGGCTTGCACAATGAACACCTTTGATCTTTTATCTGCAGGGTGAGCTGACTTTTCTACAACACACTAAATAAAATAGTTGGTCTGGCAAGAGGGAACAAATACGACAGTAGAAAAATGGGCATTAGAGGCACAGGCTTCAGCCCCACCAGTAAACTCAACAGTAAGTATCCAGTCAACATGTCTGGAAAAGCTGAGCTCACAGTGACAGTCATCCAACAATCCCAGCTTTTGTCCATTTAACTGAAATCCAAATTCTATTTTAGAATGGTGGATGTAGAAAAAACCCATACATTAAAAAACTATTTTAGATTCCCTTGGTCCCTAAATATTAATTTCTATAAACAGTGGTGGCTGTGATGGTGGTCTGCTGCCACCTTTCTTCAGCCTAATTCTGGCCTAATATTCATGCTTGTATTCAGTGCAGTTTCCTTTCATCGTGGTTTAATTTCTGTAGCTTTGTGTTCTATCAGTTATAGCTAAGTAAAATTAGACTGCAATTTAATTATAACACAATCAGCAGTTCTGGTCAATTAGAATGAGATTAAGTGCTGTGCAAATCTGTTATAGTAGAAAACAATGCTGAAATAAGCACTTGGAGTCTCTAGTTAAAGGACACAGCTGTGCCTGTGTAGTTTTATCCAGGCAGTTTAAATTCACTGTATGTGAGATACAGGCCTATGCCTTCCCTGCCAGTTGCCAGAATGTGGGGGTACCTGAGCCCATTTTTCCTCTTTGCCAAAGCCAAGGCGTTTGTGGTCCACCGTCCTTGGTGGCTGTACCAGATGAAAAGTTCTTCTGCCTCTCCAAATCTGCCTGGTGAGTGGAGGCTGGGCTTTCTCCCCGGTGTTGCCTTGTGGATTGTGTAAGCCACAGCTCACTGGACAGCCCAGGCCAGCAAGGGGTGGCTGCCACATGGCTGTGGTGATACCCCCCCCCCAACCTCCTGCCATCGGATCTTCAGTCATGACACCTCCTCTGGAGGCTGGGACAGGGTAGCAGGGTGAACGCCAGGCACTACTGCCAGATGGACTCCCCAAAAGAGCCACCCACACGCTAGCCTAGAGCTGAGCCTCTCCCAGCCCTTCTCCTGGATGCTCCTCAGTGCCGCAAGCAACATCAGCTGCTGGATCCAGAAAGTATCAAAAATGAGCCTCAGACTCTGGTGTCTCAGCAAATGCAGTTGGTGCATTTGCCCCAATGGCACTAGCTGGTGGTTACACGCGACACTGGCGTTTGTGGGACCCATGGGTTGCAGGGTGACGCTGCAAAGAGCCGAACGGGATTTAGCTGGGAAAGTCCTGTGATGGAGCAGGTAACTGTGGTGAACCAGGTATCCTGCTGTGGATAAGTAGGTTCAGGAGAATCAAATAGTCTAATGGCATTAGTCTAATATACCGTACCAGCAGGAGATTATGCAGTCTGGGTAGACATTAGGTGGCAGTAAAAACTATGCTTTTCAGGGGCTCATTCAGGTAGAAATGGTAGGGCATGGTGGGGGGACCTGTTTAGGGAGGAGGAGTTATCTCACAGATCTGCCACTGCTCACAGGTCACCATGAAGCACTCTGTACAACTGGAAATTGTAAGCACACCAAAGCAATTACCTAAGAGACCTTCATGGACTAATTCCTCAACCAAGATCACTTTAATTAGGCCTCTTGTAAAACTATCTGGAAGAACTGTGAGGATATTCTAAAGTGGTCACTGACTACTGGTGGTAATTTGCTGCAGATGTGAGGTGTAGCTCATGAATGTCCTCAGACTTCACATGGCAGGGTTCCTGGTGCAGGCACCTCTGGAGCTGTAGGGGCTTTGAAATTCCCCTGTAGCACCATATAAAAGAGATGCTTATTGAATTATTCTCATAGTTGTGAAGTGTGATGATAGCTGGTCCAGAGACATTACTGTAGGGCCCACCAGTTGAAGCTTTACTGAGACTTTGAAAACCAGAAACAAACAAGAGGAGGGCAAATGCATCACATGCTCTGCCTTGTAAATGAGGAAGGGCTTCTGAGCAGATAAAAAAAAATCTTTTAATATCATATAAGCCATTTGTTCACTTAGCCACAGCAGAGCTAACAAAACCAAATGTTGTCAGCTCACAGTGTAATTGCAATTCTGGTAAGCCTTGTGGTGCCTCTTGGGTTTTTTGGTTGTTTTTTTTTTAAAGTCAAAACAGCTTGTAAAGGCAGACGAGTACAGATTTTGATTCTTTTGTTTAGCTGTTTTTGCTTTGATATAAGTGTTTTAGTCCTCCTGCTAGAGTGAATGAATTCTTGAATGAACTTAAATTCCTTGCCCAAGAGACTGACAGAGCCCATTTGAGAGGCCCCATTGGGTAAGGGCTGCCAGGTGGTTGTTGTAATTGGGAAGGTTTTGCTCAGCCCAGACAACGTAATCTAGTCTCCCAAGTGCTTGATGACAATCTCAAGGCAGGCTAATCTAAGGTTTGTTGTAGGCGTTGGGAAGTTTAGAGGTACTTCACATAACTGAACCCCTTTCAGAGCCAAAACATCCCCTGGCAGAAGGGTTATGCAGCTCTTTGTGTCCAAAGGGTTTGCATACAAGTTTCGTGTGTTCTCTCAGCTCTGGCAGTTCGTTTTCTGTGTATTTCAGCATGAATTTTAATCTTTCTGCCCACGTTTAGGACAGCATTTGCTGATAAAGAGAACAAGCAGAAAGAGGCAGCGGAACACTAAGATGCTGCTGTTTTCTAGCAAAGTAAGTGCTGCAAGTTTGTTACCAGTGCATTCATGATTTGTTCAGGGTTGAGAAAAGTCTTAAGCTGTGCGGCCCTTAGTAAATTAGATGGGAATCAGAGAGCTCTCAACCTTTGCACATCAAGCCTTGAAGTCTTTCCAAATACTCTGAGTCTGGCTGAGGAGGCTGCTCAGACAACGCAGTCACGGAAACCCACTTTTAATCCCACCAGAAGTCCTGTAGTGGGTAGCCAGAACAACCAGATGTCATACGGTTGGTGTGATGTCCCTTGGGAAACACAGGTGCTTGACACAAAGCAGGGACTTGCAGGCTCCACTGAACGGTGCCATGGGGCCCTGGGGGCCTCTGTGACAAATCTCTGCTTGAAGCCAGTTTCAGTGTGGAATAGGATGAGATTTGTGCGAGCCTACAAAAAACTGAGGCACACAACTATTTTCAGTAATCACTCTACATTATATATACAGATGTTAAAAATTCAGTGTTGGCTCTCATGTTGGAAAGCTCCAAAATGAGCATATGCATCTTCTACTTTTGTTCAGCCAAGTAGATTTTTAACTTACGTGATATGTCTTAGGAGAAATCCCTGAATCTTAATGTACTGTTTTCTACCACTGAGGTACCAGTTAATTGTGGATGTTTGTGATATTATTACGCTTCCCTCAAGAACCCATTTAAAACATCTTCAAGTGGAAATTAGATTCCTGTGTTACTACTCTGGCTAGTTTCAAGTGGCAATTTCAAGTACGTCTTCCTTTCTCAGCTAGACCTGTCTCTGTAGAGCAGAAAGCTGTATCAATATCCTTATGTCCTGCAGCAGGCCAGCTAGGATAAATAAGAGTGCACCTATGGGAATGAATTAACCATTAAATTTTAACTTCACCAGGACATACATAAAGATGTAAGTAAGAATAGCAGGAAGCAAAAATAATGAAAATTTGTCATCATAGCTGCCCTGGCATTGTTTTGAATAATTAGTATTACTGTTATCTATACTTCAGGTGTCCCTTTTGTGCTAATGGGACTCTTTCTGATAACAACTGCACATTACGGGCAATGTAAGCAGAGAATAAGAGCTAGTCCCTGCTCTGAAGGGCTTCCAGTATTATTGGATATAGGAAAAGAAGGGGTTTAGAGGAAGGCACACAACTTACAGGCAGAAGGTTGGGAAATGAGCCACTAAAAATGGACCTACTTACAATGAAGGACTCACACTGAGGTCTCTAACTTGCTTCAGTGTTTTCCTTTTAAGTCTGTATTAATGTGGCAGGTGTTTAAAAATACATGTGCTCAACAGAAGGACTGTACAGGCCTTCCATCCAGGAGTAGGGTTGAGACAAAGATGTCTTCTCTTGTTTAGATGTGCTACTTTAGATGTTTAGATGCTTAGCTACTTAGTGCATTTTGATAAAGATAGCTGTGAGTGGCTCTTTCCAAAGGGTTATAACAGAACATGTATTTAGGAGGCCACGTTGAGTCATTACAAGCTTCTGGTGAGATAATGTATGAAGTGAACATGAAAATCAATAAGCCAAGCAAAATGAAAGAGCTTGAGATAAGCAGGGGGAGATGGAAGAAATCAATGCCATCCAGATACTATGATGGTGAAATGGAGTCCATAAGACATCACATTAAAATTAAGTCACATATTTCAAATACCAGTCTGTAAGAGTACCTATGACAATAACTGTAATAGGGACTGGCATCAGTATATTCATGTATTTACATAATTCAGATACCTCGTGAGCTTCTCCTCCTACAAACTATCACAGTAAGTTCATGGTCGTGCCAGGATGTGTTTTCCAGAATAACCTTTATATGTTTAGTATAGGGAGATTTATTGATATAAGATCAAATATTAACCTGCCTTTCATATCCTGGAAAAAATAAGCCACATTACGAATAAAGACATTGACTATTACCCTATTGCTGGCTGTGGGTGTGCACAAATACATAAATAAATAGATAGACAATACAGCAACGTCCTCTGATCAAAACTGATTATTAATTCCATTCAAGCTATTTGCTCAGACTTTTTGGAAAGACTGTATAGTATTGATGGGAAAGCTACCTAAATGTTTTTTCTCCACTTCTTTTGCATCTGTTTCTCACTTTTATTCTACTGTGGCAGTGGACAGCTTGGCGCTGTGAGAGAGTGAAAGCTCTTACTTCTTTTGCCACTCAGGATGGTATCATACAGTACATCATCAACATCTGATAATTAAATGCATAATGCGGGTTGTATTTTTCACAGTATTTCCTCCCTGACCATGGGGGTCTCCCTCTTGTTCAACCTCTTTTTAGGCCACACCGTTGAAATGCCTTTCAAGAGCATCCTTTGACTACTGTGATATTAGAATTTATTAACTTCTGTTGGCATTTTGAAACCTCTCTTTAAATACTCTTTGGACAAATGAGACATAGTCAGACCATGGTTGACCTGAGCACAAAAATGTACGATGTGAAGATGAAGGTGTTGTAATACCATTAAAAGAAAAAAGGTATTTTTGCAGGAGGCAACAAGGGTCTGCTCCACAGCCCAGTGAAACAGCCTAGCTGTTAAACCCAGAGCAACCCTTGCACGAGCTGCCCAGGACGCCTGCAGCTGTAGGGCTCAGATGATTTACTAGCACTGTAAAGAAGTTGGAGACTTTTGCCTACTTGGAGGTATGTGCTAGCAAAGGGGAAATCCTGAAGATATTACTGTTTTCTCCACAGGTCTGCCACTGATTTTTGTGTGGGTTTTTTCGTTAGGTTTTTACAATTTCTCAATTGCTCAGCCCTCATTTCTTCTGACTTCTTACTCATCATCATCACCAGTCCTTTTTAATCTTTGTCAGCCACTCCAAGCTAGGGTTCAAGAGCTCCTAAAAACCTAGGGGTTATCTTCCTAGAACCTTGCAGCAGCAGAAAAACTGAATTCCTCATGCATCTTACTTTCTTCTCCTGAAGTCCACTATCGCACAGTTTACACCTGATTTATTTCTAACATCACTCACTTTTAGTGTTTTTCCCTCCCATTGGAATATAGCTGGCATTTTCCCCCCGAAATGTATTAGCTGGTATTTTTCTACACCGAACAATATTTTACTGCCTAGATGTAACATTGCTATAGCAGGCCCCTCTGTGTTGCCTTCGCTCCAAGCATCTGGGAAACAATTGCTTGTTTACACTGAAGTTCCCATCTGGAGCTGCACCCAAATCTTCTTTGAAGCTTCCCTTTTGAAAATGGAGACGTCTAGCTAGGCTACTGACTCTTTAGTAAGGTTGAGGTAGCCTTTTGCTGAGTTTATAATGTGAAGTACTTGAAGATACAATCACATGTCTTTTTGTATCATCTCTTGTGTTGCTCTAGTCTTCATTTACTTACTGTTTACATTGCTTACGGACTCATTTAATTTCTAATGAAAAGAAAGACATCCTTGAAACATTGTACTTGTTTTTTCTGGGGCAGGTTTGTTAAGCTTTGCCTGCGTTCCCAGCTTATCTCTTGGCGGAGTCTAGATGTAAGATTTAGTCTGGTGATGTAACCCAACTCAGAACACAAAACCAGAATTTGTGGTCTTAAATGTACAGCTACCAGGGATCACGTTTCCAAATGCAACTTCTTAGTTTTTAGAAAAATACACAAAAGCATATTCCAGCTGGATTTTATTTTTCAATGAGAGGTCATAAATACTGACAGAATCCACTTTATGAAAACTTTGCACTGCTAAATGAAACTTTTGTGAATAATTGGATTGTAGTCTACATCAAACTTTTTTGATGAAAAATTTCAAAGAGACACAGTTTCCATTTGCAAAGCATTAGTGAGGGTATTTTTTGAGGAATCCATTACCATTATATGCTTGATGCCTTTTGCATTTGTGTTAGAATGCTCTTTCTCTGTGTCCGATATTATCTATAGTATTTCCAAACATCACCAGCAAATTGTCTTCCTGTAGTCATAGACAAATTAAAATTGCCTTTTTGGTATGTAGATGTAAAAATAATAATTTACCTTAGCAAAAGAAAAGCATCATCCATTCCAACTATCTCCTTTAAATTGTTTTTCCTGCCTCCATTGACTGAATAATGCAGTTCCTCACATTTTCATTGCTGTAAACACAGCTGCATCCCAATGTACCTGCACTCATTTCAGCTGCGTTACTCAGCATGGTGTCCAAATGTTGGGACAGCACTTGCACCGTGAGACTTGAAAAATAATGTGAGAGCATTTCCAGCAGCAAATACACATATTTGGCAGCATAGCTGAGATGTGGCGTTTACAGGAAATTTAAAGAAAGAAAAAGAGTTCTCCTTTGGAAAAGGTGCATCTTTGTATATGTGCCTTGACTAAACTTGTCTCATGGTGACGTTTGTAACTCTACCTATGCTAGATTTAGTATGAGAAGACCATGTGAAAGTCACTTAATCACATCTTTCTTTTTTTTCCTTGGGGACTGTATGGTCTCAATGTATTTTAGGCAATTGTCTGAAAATAAGAGGAAAAAAGTTTGCCTTTCTGTTCTATGTAGCAGAAGCCAGCTATTTGTGATTCGCTATTTGCAGTCTCCCATCTCATGCTGAAAATTTTCAGGAAAAGGGCCAAGTCACAAACCAGCCCTTATTTCTATCACAGCGAAAGCAAGACATCACTCGCTTCCTTCTCCTACCTCACCTCTGCACCACGCACCGGAGTCTGAGAGGATGGCAGGAGTGAGTCAGTGTTCCCAGCTCTGCAAAAATCATCCCTTCAAGAATAACTTTTGAGTGTGAATCTCCTCTCAGTTACTGTCAGAAAATAATGCATTGGCCTTAAAATAAGTCATCTCTCAACCTATCCCCATGCACACATATGGTCTGCAGTCTCCTACGTCTTGCTGGCATGTACGGTACTGCAAGGAGAGCTGTGACACAGCAGAGCCAAGATCCCCAGGGCTTTTAGGCCAAACAGCAGGACTAAATAGAGCTAGAAATGGAAGCAGCAGCATCCAAAGTCTAATGTGTCCATAAAGCTTAGAAAGGCCTTTGTTAGTGGCTTTGTTGCTTGCCAGAAAGCACCTTGTTGTGAGTATCTGACTCTGGAGGGAGTTTCTCTAGTATTTTGACAAAATAATATTTTCCTGTTGGGATCAAGGAGTAGCCTTAATCCAGAATCACCCAGAGACATTTTTACAGGGTAGAACTGGAGCTCCTCTAAGTCCCACAGAAGCCAAATGAATGAAAGGTCATTTGCTTTCATTCTCTTTCTGGACATGCAGTGTTTTCACTTATCAGAAACATACCCTTTTTCCATAAATTTAATTTCAAATGGTACACAGAAGAGCTTTTTCTGAGGCTTCTTCTCAGCAGAGCAGAATAGGCCCCACTGGTCAAGACTAGGACCATGAATCATGATTTTTTTGGGTTTTTTTGCTCCTTTGACTCAGGTGCAACATATTTTATGCCTTCAAGTCCTGGGTCCTGTTCTGCTCTTTCTGTACATGGAGGCTTTTCTGTGATGTGACAGGCTGTGCAAACACCCTGTGTTTCGGGTGTGTAGCACTTCACTGCTACCATTAGTGCTAGGGAAGCAGGTAAATGTCCCCTTACAAAAAATACTGGTTTCAGGCTAAAGCAAATCCTACAATTCTTTGTTTGTCCTACCCTGTGCTTCATTCTGTAGTAATAAGGTTTTTCAAATACTCACTTTTGGAAGATTTTTGTGATTTTTGCCTTTTATTTTTTTTCCAGAAGAGGGAAGGAAGGCTGGAAGCTGTAACACTAGGAAAGAAGGCAAGAAAATGAAGACAGACATACACAGGAGTCATTTAGGAGGGACGTTTGGCACAATTTTCTTGGTAAAAATGGAGAGAAATAAAAAGGAAGATGGGAAGGGCATTATCGAGACATATCTTGGAAGAGGTGTCAAATACCATGTAAATACTGTTGTCTTGTCCCTGGTGAAAAGAGGCTGTCTACCCTACGGCTGAGCCCCCATAGCTGGTTCACCTCACTCGCCATCTTGCAGTGGGGACACAAAGGCTTGGCAACAAGTGCACCAGCCTTGTGGTTTGCCCCGAACCCTGCTGCTCACCAGTAGTTGATTGCCCCTGTTGCCTCAGAGGAGAATTAAAGCAGCTCCCTCAAGTGGCAATAAACCCATGTCCTCCGGGCTCACATTCACACGGTGCTCAGCAGCTTTGCCGATGGTGCAGCTTTTGTAGGGCCATTATGCCATTTTGTGGCCCGTTCTGCCAGCTGCATGGCTCTTTTGCATCAGCACAGCAATGCAGAGCACACAAAATACACTGCCAAAAGTGGAAAACTTTTGGCACCTAACTCATGCCTAAAATTATTTCTGTTTGGAAAATAAAGTTCTGGATATACATTGTATATATAATATATTAAGACATTGCTGATCGCATATAATTTAGTACCTACTACAGAAGAGCTATGTGCAGGCTATCCCGCTCTTTCCATGAAAAATCAGCCAGTGAGGTGGTGGAGCAGGGTAAAATTCCCTCTGTTCAGCCTAATCACAGTGGTACCACTTGTGCATCAGGTCAACTTAGGCAAGTTTGAGCAATGCTGTGGTGCCTCTTCTGGCATTTTGTGCTGCCTCTTCTGGCATGTTGTGCTGCCTGGTGAGACCCCCAAAATTGCATTCAGGCAAATCTCCTGTAAAGACAATACCCCCGCCTCAGAAGCCCTAGAAAATAAATGCTGTTCTGAAAAGAAATAATGTATGTTATTTCAAAGATGCCATTGTTCTTGATTTTTCCTTCTCTTTGTGAAATAGTCTGTTATTTTCCAAAGAGGAAATACAGACCTTAAATTAGATCTCACAGGGATGCTGGCTCCAGAATTGTGAAAATTAATACACAAGCAATTTAATTTGAAAACAAAAAAAAAAAAACAACCCAACAATGGAGCAGGAAAGAAGTCACTGACATTAAAACCAGAGTTATGCAAATTAGGTCATAAACTC
Organism: Ibidorhyncha struthersii; assembly: GCA_013398815.1. Classification (NCBI taxonomy): domain Eukaryota; kingdom Metazoa; phylum Chordata; class Aves; order Charadriiformes; family Charadriidae; genus Ibidorhyncha; species Ibidorhyncha struthersii. Next base: position 439,082 of record VZSZ01004927.1, read on the forward strand.
TCAGCCAAATTTAAGAAATTATTTGATCTTTAATTCACTTCACTATGCCATCAGAATCCTTCTTGCCCATTTTCCCTCGAGATAAAAGTCCATCATTAAATAATGGATGCATAAAATCCTCTTTCTATTTCTTCCTCTAAATAAAACTCTTTATAGCAAATAATGAAGGGGAGCAAAAATTGAAGATGAAAAGAAACTACAGTGATGGTAAGTGACAAACAAAGCCAGGGCTTGACAGATTAATTTCATTCTCTGAATTACACTGATCTTATTTGCAGGGTCATTCTATGCATCTTTGTTTTAGACTGAAGAGTCCTACACATAGAGAAAGGGGTAAAAAAAAAAGGAGTTTTAATGTGGTATGAAGTACACTGCGTCTTGATTTACTTGCTTTTTACAAACAGCTGGACTCTTGCAGTACTAGCCTGCAGAATCAGTAAAGCTATTGCTGTGCTATTAACAGACAAGCCCTCTGAAGCTATCCCATCCACAGAAAAATAGGGCCAGTGAGGGGCAGTCAGACACACTGGCCTTCAGGGAACACAGCAAAATCTGTTCTATGAAATCAAGGGAGAACTGCAGCTTCTCAGGGTGGCTGGTGGGCTACGAAATTTTTACTTTAGGGGTATTAATGTTGTAGACTTCTATTTATCTACCCAAAACAGTTCAAGCGATCAATATGCATGTGACAACCTGGACTGTGCTGCAGAGGGAGGTAATGTTCAGCACTGGGATCGCTCTGCTCTGAGCAGACCTCCATAGCTCCCAGGCAAGGTGTTGCCCTCTCCCTGGGGCAGCGACTCAAACAGTGTCAGTGATTGGTATTAAAAAAAGTCCTGGCCCATATAGATGTTCACAAATATTATCTACAGCTGTTAGTGTAGCTAGCTAGTTAGAAATGTTGAAGGGCAAAGTTAAGTAGCCGTAAATTAGAAAAAGTTGCAAAAACTTCCATTGTAATCTTCATTTTGTCATGGATATGTGTTACGACATAACAAGATCTCTGGCACTATGTGTAATGGGCTCAGCACCTTTTTTTTTTACAGCCAGTTCATTCATAGGAAGGCGGTGATGGAGAAAGTCTGTCTCTTTGGCAATAGTGCACTATTCAGAGCAGAGCTATAGCTGTTCATTTTGTCCCCAGGAAGACCTCTATACATCTCAGCAGCTCAGCTGTAATTAAAAGTAGTAATTGATAGATGATTAAAGGATGTATCATAAAAAATTACTTGGCCCTACTACTATAGATTATTAGATTACCAAAGATAAGTAGGCACTTTCCAATAAGCCTCTTCTCCTCTTCCAGATTATTCTTGACAGCTCCTGTAATGAAAGTATCAAGATAGCTCTGTCAAATGCCTTTGAATTAAGAAGGCACATTATCGTGTTTGCAAATGGATACCAAATTACACTCATCAAAGGGGTGTTTTACTCCACCGACTGTTTCCCTCACAGTAATACATAACAAAAAGCCTAGAGACGGATGTACTTGTGCAGTGGCGTTTCTGTCATGTTGTCAAATTCCATTGATCTTCCTTTGGCTCATCCATGCTTCTAAAATACCTGCAGATTTACTTACATATCTGTACTATTATATATTATACTTGTCTAACACATATTAACTGTGCAAGCTGTAGACCTTGAAAGTGGCATTAGAATTACAGGTCCTTTGTAGGAGGGTAAATGGCTCTATTGCTATTCATTATACAAAGGGATTAATTAAAGAACTGCTGAAAGAAACGGTTTAAAAGCCTCTTCAAAATGATTGAATGCAGGGGGTCCTGCATTAACAACAGACTGAATCTGCTAGACCAGAACAATATCTGAGGTTTTTTTTGTTTTACATTTCTAAGCACAGCATGAATATCAAGTGTTGCAATTCATAACATTTTCACAGCCTGTCTTATGATAGACATATACAGATAGATAGCTGCATAACAAAATACATCTCTCTATAATCTGTGAGATGATAGCTATATAGATTATATAAAAATCTCACAAAAATATGTGTAAAGATATTAATTAAAGTCCTACGTTGGTGTTTTAGAATTGTATGAACATTTCAGTTTTCTTATTAAAAATATTCCTGGCCCCTGAGGTCAGGAAAAGATCCCAAACACTCTCTCTTTGTCCACAAAAAAATAAAAAAGGGGAAATGAAATACAAATAAAAGAATGAAATTTCCTTCTTTTTCTTTTCATATCTCATAATCTGTAGATCAATCACATTTTTTCAGTCTTTGCACACACAAAACTGTATGCAAAACTAGCTCTTAGCAGCACAGATTTTTGTTGTTTACAATGTGTCATCTCTTCAGCTTTTAGCAAGAAACGCAGGAAAAATGAAGTCATTATAATGCTGATAAGTGTAACAGTAAGAAAAAAGTGTAACATACTTTTTTTTTTATCTATAGCAAAGTGGAAGAGGAACCTGGGGCTCAGAGGCACAGACTAGAACAGAAGAACATCCTGTTTGAAGCACCCTGCTAGGAAACTTCGTTTAAGAAACTAAAACTTCACTTTTCCCTGTTAATCTGACCTTTGGAAGGAAGGTAAGGCTTTCTTCACACATGAAGTTAGCATCAATAGGAGATAGGAGGATCCAGCTCCCTTCTGTCAGGTTTCCTTTCTGTGTGCAAGGTAGCTTTAGATGCTTCTCTTAAGAAACTCAAGTTTTAAATTGCCTTCCTGTGCCAAATTTTGGACACTAGAAAGCAGATGTGTCATTTCACAAGTATCACTTTTTTATTACTGCTTCTCAGATTAGCAAGCAAGGATATGACCAAAGTCAAGCTGGACACTGCCTTACAGAGCAGGATGTAAGCAGGGTTCTAGAGGAGCCTGAATGCTCCTATTAAAATGGTTATCCAGCTCTATAACAGCGAGTGTCTGTATGTGAGACCCTAATAATTCCATAAAAGTAGTTCCTTCATTCATTCCAGTTTACCTTCTTACTGTGTAAGTGCTAGGCCTGGAGAAATTATATAGCTGCTGCAAGATGTGCCTTTCTGCCCAAGGGAATTTATGTTCCAGGTTGTGGGCCCCGGATTTGCCATACAATGCCTGAGAAAAAAATTAAAGGGAGGTTATCAGAGCCAGCGTGTTAACTAGGGAGCAAATTTTTCAGGCAAAAGGCAAGGACAGGGATTGTACTGTCCGTCTTCCCCTGTCTGGTGTCCATGTGCATTAATCTGCACGGAGATACTTGACTACCTGGGTTTCACAGCTCTTAACACAGGAACCTGAAACCAGTTCTCATTCATAAAACGCAACAGTAACAGTAAGGAGTAGCTGTGGCAACCATTTTTTCTTTAGCAGCCCCGAATTTCAAGTGAGACAGTTCAGCTGAGTTAGTGGGGAACCTGGGATCAGTTGCCCCCACAGTGCACATTGTACCCCAATATACTCAGGTATGAAAGATTCAAGTGCCACTCTTTGCTGACAGTGTCAGAAATGTTGTGGGTTTTTTTTTTTTTAATAATATTATATAGATTCTAATGACTGCAAAATTTGAAATAAATAGAAATACAAAAAATCACCATTTCAACTTGATCTGTGAGGTCTCAGATAAGTAGTCTTTTGTGAAACCCTGCCATTCGCTCTTGGACTAAATGCTATTTTACAGCATTTTCAATAGCCAGGTTTTATAAGCCATTTCTTATCATTGTCCCCTTATTTTTTCACTGCATTTTAAAGCATCAAGTAAGCTACTTGTTCTGTAATACCTGCATCCATTCTGCCAGCACCCCAGCAGCATACAGCATGCATATGTATATAAACTGAGTGGAAAATTCCACTGAATGGGAGCTCTCGCAGTGCTATTCCAGGCTTATATCAGCTTCTACAAGATAGGGAAGTGGAGCTATTCACTTTTAATACAGCTGGTGTGTAGATTGTGGAGTGCGTTCATCATTCACTGATTCCTGCCCTCCTTCCATATTCTGTGGGGAAGCTGCACGTGAAGGCAGGCAGGATTCCTGTATGATATATGTCCATGTTTATGAATTAAGAGCCTGATTTATTCCTTGACACCTACTGTCCAAGGTCTGATTTAACTTCCTCTCTCAGTTACAACTGTACCCAGGAAGAGATTACCCCCTGCCCTCCTTAGCCTGCTTATATCATCCTCCCTGACAGTAACAATTCATATGATCACACCCTGACTCACGGGGGTTGTTGTAAGCCACCAAACACTGACAGATAAAAATGAGTGGTTTGGCTGGCAAGGGAGCAGCTCAGGCTCAGCAAATCCCTGAGGAAGGGATGCACTGTGGCAGTGACAGTGATGCAGAGCAGCTCAAGGCCAGGATGGATAGGCATCGTGTCCTACAGGCCCAGCTACAGGGAGGTTAAGCTCTTGAGCACCCATGGATGCAGGCGTGTGCTTGCTGTCCCAAACATAGCTGACATTGCTTTGGGTTTTGTTTTAAAGACTTGAGGAAGTTCCACAGCTGGGGAGAGAAAAGGCAGCAAATGAATCCTGTATTAGAGGAACATTAAAGCTCCTGAGACGTACATGCAGACTACTAGAAATACTGATGTTATGCTAGTCTGCAGAGGTGTGACATGATCTTTCTGTGCACATGCACAGCAATGTGAGTTTGAATGTTCTGATTGCTGGCGATCACCCTGCAGGATTCCTGCCCTACATAAGCAACTGCTTTAATACCGAATGCGGGCTGAAGAATAAGAGGAAGGGATTGCAAGTCCATAAAACACACTACACAGTAGGCATAGCAGTGCCTATTAAAAGCTTTTTCATGCTCCTTCTTGCAGTACAGATCCAAGCAAAATATGTGCCTGTAAAACCAGTTAATGGTAAAAAGTACTACCAACAATACGAAAATAAGCTTCTTAAAAATCATACCATAAAAGAGACACAAGCTGGCTGCTGATCTGTGCTGTGATTACACACAAGTACGCAAGCTGATGCCTGACTCAGTTGATGGGCAGCTGCAACTGAACATAAACCCTAAAGGAAATAACTGTACTCAACCAGTGCCATTCCACGCCCCAGTCAATGCAGATGGTAGCGTAGTATTGCATGGGCATGAGGGGCATCTGTTATTGGAAGCTGGGCAGCTTAGAGAAGAGGAGCCAATTAGTAATGTGTGGTGCCCTCGCCAAGCATACTGCCAGAAAACACAAGGAGACCCAGGCCAACCCAGAGAAAACATCCCTGAAAAACAGCTTCTTCCACTCTCTCTACTGCTGTGATGAAGCCCAAAGCTGCCCGGCATTCCCAAGCCTCTTTGCATTTACTTGCATAACTTACTTGTTTAATCTACTTGTTCATTGCAAAAAAAATGCCACAGGACTGGCCATGAGGGGTAAGATGACACCAGTTGAATCTCATCCAATGTGCAAAATAAGACGTGGCCTGTCTTCTGGGCCTGAGGCACAGCAGGGCTTGCATCCATGACACCAGCCCCATCCCCACCCCGGAAGAGGGTGACCTGCTTCAGGCAGATCGCCAGGAACAGCTCCTCAAACACATCGTGCCCTGCCCCACGCAGTCCCATTTTCTGCAAGACCCTGCTTGGCAAAGACCAAAACTCACATCCAGGCCATGCAGCCTTGGCAATGAAGGTTACGCTGACCTGGCTTGTGCTTGACTTCAGCAGTGCTTCTAAGTACTATATCAAACGGCCATCTCTTCAAAGAGCTGTTCTGCCAGTGTTGGACACTGCAAACTTTTTTTGCATGCTTTGGTACAAGTTTGCAAGAAGAATTATATCTTGGTCTGTTTATGCTCAGAGACTTACCCTGTGGATGGTAAATGGGAAAAGGTTTTATAAAAGAGTGTATTTTAAAACAATTTTGAGGTTTCAAGAGTTAGACAAAATTCTGGGCCAATGCTACAAATCCCAAATCTACAGGTGTTTTCACAGCAAATATGTGAGTTTTAAGACTGAACTGAAGCATTTTGATAATGGGATTTCAGTTCCATCAATTTCTGGACAGAACTGTGCAGAAATGAACATTGCCGTTGGGAGTTTAATCCTACCATTTTCTTCCTACCCATGGAAATTAAGAAATCAATGGAATTTATACATCAGAGAAATAAAATCTTGTTCTCTATTTCACATACACATTTAATATCTTGCTCCCTCTTGAAATAGCACCACACCCTCCTCACAGCCACCTGTGAAATGGCACTAACAAAACCTGCTCAGCTCTCATGAGCGCAGCAGTGAAGCATGAAGCTACGATAGCAGCAACAGAGAAGGATCTAGAAGAATATTAACTCCAGGATTAAACTGATGTAGCAAAGAAACACAAACCAAAACCCCAAAGACCAGTGGATCTGTAGCAAATGGGAATAAGGAAAGGGATTGAAGCTGCCATTGTTATTTCTGAAGTTACTTCTGGGTATTATTCTTACTTTCACTCCAAGGCTGTACAAGCAGTTGAGTGTTTTTCTGTTTGCATGAAGACTGCATGATCTTCTGATGCAGAGCTGTGCACCAAATTCATGTCAGTCTTATGTATTGTATTAACAGCCTGTAGCTAAGCACAGTTTTGGTGAAAATCACATTTTTAATATAACAATGGACAAAAAGCCACTTGTCTTGCAGTGTGGCCTTCTCACTGAGCTCTTATATAACCATGAGTTAAAGCAATGCTCTCTGACAAATTTCTAGTATGGTCTCACTATATATTCCTGGCTCAAAATAATTACTGCATGACCCATATCATCATCCCCATAGCTGCAATATTTCTAACTATGTTTGACACTCAGCTGCAGAGCATTCCTTTTGCCCCATCCTCTTTCAATAATGCGAAAATGGAATTTGGATTAATCAAACCCTGCTGCTCACCACCTGCAGCACTTGCAATTTCCAGCTTTCAAGGCTACAATGGCAACAGGAAAGGCTCATCAGGGCATGGTAACAAGGCAATTGCTTCAAACCAAGGATACGAATACTGGCCACATAAATATGGAAACATCATCACAGGAACAGGAAAGCTGCTCCCTCTGAAATGAACTCAAGGCTAAATATCATCCCCTTGCAATTACTTATGAAATTATATAATTGGGAATGGATGTGGACAGGTCAAGGCTAAATGCTCAGAAATCTAGCCATCACTCTGCTGGGTCCAGTTTACAGGAAAACATATGGAGGGCACATTTTACCAGTGCCACCTGCGACACAGAGGACCCACCTACACAGAGGACAGACAGAGCTGAGGGGGTAAACTAGGAGTGAAACCAGCCCAACTCCTCTAAATTTTGTTGCTTTTCTTTAATGCTTAGGAGACAAGTTGGTTGTACTTATAATGGAGTCTTCTCCCTTTTCTCTAATCCACTGGAAGGGAAGATAGATGCATAAGAAGTATTAGGAGAGCTTTGTCAAGCCGTAAGTTTCCAATTCATGAGGCAAGCGCCGTTTCACTTGAATGGATGAGCTAATTATTACAGCAATAGAGGAAGAAGTAAGCCCATTCTACACAAGCTTCTAGGTGAATAAAAATGTTCCTAACACCAATCAGGTGAAACTTAAACTGTTAAAAGTTTTTAATGAACTTAAAACCCAAATTAAATTACAGTATAGGGACACTGAAAAAATACTGATTTTGCAAGTTTCAAGTTCTAGCCACTTTTTGAAGTACCCTGTATTTCAAGATAAAATCATTTTGATTTGGAAAACCAGCAATTTTTACATTCTAGCAATGATGCGATGAAACATTCAAGGGTGTTGAATCTCATTTGTTTTTGAAACTGTAATAGAAAAGTTATTTCAGTTGATGCCTCCTTATTTTGGTTTTGGTTATTACAGATTGGCCCTTCCCCAAAAAAATAATCGTAAAATCTTTCTCAGCTCTACTTACAATGTCAAAATGGAATTCATCACAAGTACCAAGTTTTAAAAGGAAGCAACATTAAACTCTTAAGTTTTGTGTATCTCTTCTAAAACACCTAAATTTGTTTAGATCCACCTGAAAATTGGATTTCGGGTAAGCCAGGGGAGTGAAGCAGACAGACACACTCTGCACCCTGTAACAAAACCTGACTTTCTCTGGTTTCTGAGTGACAGGTTTTTCAGTGTGAGAGCCTAACAAGCTCCACAGCTGACGGCGCGGCTGGAGACTGAGCTATGTTTCTGCTCTGGCTAATCTGAAGGGAAGCTTCCCAGAATGGCCCTCTCACTTATCAGCTCCAAATGCTATGCCTCTGCTCGTCTCAGCTAGTTACTGAATGAAGATGGGCTACCTCAAATATTTTTTATTTTATCAGGTAGTCAGTATTATGCAAATATTTCCTTATTCCCCCAAATCTTGAACACTGGAGAAACTGACTTTTGTCTCTTAGGAAAAAAACTCTTCTCTCTCACTCTTCTCCTCTCCCTCTCTTGCTCTTTCTCTTTTTATGCCACGTACTTTAAGTTTTCCATCATTGCATCCACACACAAAAGAGCTGAGGATCTGTTGCACTGCATCTCCACAGATCTCAGCAGCTCTAAGCTGATTTATACTAGCTAAAATTCTAGCTCTGGTGGATGATAAAACTCCTCCTTAAATTTAACAACAAACACATCCTTAAGACAGGAAAATGAAATTACATTTGGCATTGAATAAATATCTTCCCTCTGACAGTCTACTAACAGGAAACAGCGGGAGATCATGAGGATTATCTCAGTCATACGAAAACCAAGAAGTCTGAACTGACGTTTCCCTCCAGCATATGCACACACACACACGTTTCTGCTTACGCACAGACACTGGTACCCACTTTTCATGACAGAAGGACTTGACATGAGACGTACGTATGAAAGCTCTATAGACTTGCAGTTTCAGGGCAAATGTATTTCTACATGGATATGCCTCACAGCATTTTAAACATTTCATTAGTTTCAGCCAAGTACAAAAAGAATACTGCACATTTAATATTTGTGATACACGGTGTCACCTGTTACAGTAAATGCATTTCAAGCTGTGATTACAAATGCAACAGTCTCCTCCAGGGTTTAGTGTTCTTGTCTATACAGCATTAAAAAATTTATCAAAGTCCTATGCGTGTAATTTTTTATAAATAATTCTTGCCCTGCAGCTTATTTAACTCAGAACTGCCCTCTGCAATTAGTGGTCAAAGGAGATAAAGTAGGAAGTGATCTATTTAAGAGAGTATATATATATGTACTTGAAGTACATATACTCTCATGAGTAATTCATTCCCATAATTCTTTTTATTCGGTACCCATTATATTATTTGTAAACCAGGCAAACTGACAGAAGAGAACCTTTCATACACCCCCAGGTACATCTGACCATGAAGTGACACAAGGGTAGTGATAACGATATACACATACTTATGAATGCATAAATCACTGTTGTTCGACACAAACCAACTGAACTAAAGCAATTTACAGCAAATGAAGTTTTGTTAAATATTTACAAGATTATGGTAACAGTAACGCTAAGGTCATATTTTGAAATTTAATAAGCAAACAATTCTCACAGCAACTGCATGACTAACTTTCACATGCAGCTATTGCTGTTGTGGGTTTCAATACCTAATTGCCACTTCCTTCACAGTGTGCTTTGGCTCTGCAGGAAACATCTCATTTGGGTATAAGAGAACAATTCCTTCCTGGATGCCAGGATATGAAAAAGACATCATCAATTAAGATTCAAAAGGGTTCCCTTTTAACAGTTTGTGAGGGCTCCAAGACCAACAGAATGGTTTTACCTGAGGTTTGTGAAGAGAGGTCTTGCATTCTCTGATTTCACATGGGATAGCTTTTATTTGTTTTTAAACATCCTAGCTATTTCAAGGACTGTTTTTTCAGGAATTCTTTAAAGCATATTTTCAAGCAAGTCCTGGTAGAGTTTGGACAGTTTTATTTGACAAGTTCAATTAGCTGGAGCTATTTTAGTGGTGACCCATCTGTCCTTTAAATTAGCCTTTGAAAGGCCTTGACAGATGGTTTGTGGTTTGCTTAGTAAGAGGAAACACTTGGCAACATACTCCAAGTGCTATAGGTCTCAGTCCCAACCAGGACTGAAAAGAAGGAAATCTTCCAAATTCTGCAACAAGAACCAGCAATGGCAACACCACTGGGAAATTTGAAAGTTGAGATGCAGCCAATAGCCATTTCAGCTATATAAGTCAACTGGTAAAATCATGATATTACAAGATGCAAAATTCAAACTGCACAGCCAGAATTCCCCACTATTTCTGTACATTTACAAGCCATTATGAAGGGAGAATTTATAAGCATGCATGGCACAGAAGGACTTCAGCAACATTTTGGGGCAGAATCAAACAGCCCTGCCAGATGCAGGGTAAAGAAAGAAGGGAATGGCTGCACCTACTTTGACCGACCTGAGCAGTTTCCCATTGATATATCCCTATTTCTAATATGTCTCCGGGGCAATAATTGTGGCTCCTACAGGCCACACGCTTTTAAGGAAGCCTTTCAAAATCTACTGCTGCAATCACAGTAATCACGCAAGTTCTTCAAAGCAAACCTACAGCAGATGAAGGTAGGAGAGAGCAGGGAAGCCCTGTTCAAAGAGGCTTGGCTCACATATGAGAACGAACTCCTGTTACATTTGTGTTGGGAATCAGCCAGAGACACTGGGCACCAGCAAATGGCACCATGACTGTTGCCAGCACAAACACGGTTCTGGTCATGTCGCCAGCAGCCTCCGCTGCCTGGGCCCCCTCCAGCCAGGCATTAGCTGCCATCTGCCTCTAAGCAGGACCCAGATGTTGCCACCTACTTTGCTACGGTTGGAAAGAAGGAGGCTCTCCAGCAAAAAGAAGGCTCTTCCCCAAAAGCAGGGATATGAATTCAGAGAGGTAGCGAGGTGAAGGTAGGTGAATTTGTTCATAAGCAAGATGGCTCTGCTTTTCAGAGCTTAGATAAAAAGCCTAACTTTCTTAAATAATAGAGTGCCTGCATAAATCCACCCCTTGACAATGCAGCAATGCTGTGGTACTGCAGATGTTAACAGGTTGCAGCAGAAATGGACTTCGTCATAGAGACTCATGATCCTCTTTTGGTTTTGTAGTCCCGACTAACGCAAAAACTTTTGAAAGAGTGATGGCAGCATTTAGACTCTAATGCAACATGAAAATCAGAAATACTGATTCTTGACACTATGTGTGTATCCCATGCTGTGCAGAAAATGCCATAAGTGCCTTTACTCATTCCAAAATTGTGAAAATAAGAGTGAGGAAGCAGGAACTTACCTCAATGTCATTGCCAGTGAAAGGATGATGGGTTTCTGGAGTACCAGCTATCCTGATTGGCGAAACAAGTGCAGACACAACCCAGTATGGAAAGCCCAGGTCTTCTGGAGGACATTCACCATTCTGCTCCATATAACACCTTGGATGGCTCTGCTCTTTCTATCTCAGACAATGTGCTTCAGGATCCAGAAAACCTGTTTCCTGCTTTCTCTCCAGTAGTCAGAATAGCAGATAGTGATCAGTTTCAAGATGTTAGGTGCTTTTGGGGATATAAAGGGGAAAAGAGCCAGGCAGTCCTAACAATGACCCCTTTAAAAACTGAGGAGCTGTAGAAAAGCCCATCTTTGGTGACCAAGATCCATTCATCTTTGCATTAATTTTGGCTCCAAAGCACTTCTTTATCAATAAACACACTACATCAACATAAAAAGAAAGAAGGAATGAAACAGAGGAAGAAAAAAAAATAAACTAACAGAAAGTGTGAAGACAATTAAATTAGCTTTTTATTACTGCTGTGGTTTTCCTCTCTGTAAGTGATGCTCTGCTGCAATGTGTGGATCAGCAATGGCAAAGCCCATACTGGCATTAGAAAAACATCCATACAGTTTTAAAGTATTTGTAGCAGTCAGATTCCTGAGGGAGGGGGAGGTTGGGAAATGATCAAAAGAGCAAGTGAAAATAATTTATATGATTGATTCACACATCTTTTCCTGGATATGTTAGGTAAACTAACCACACTTCCCCCTGCAAACTAGTCAGTAGCCAGTTGTCTGTTCTGCAGTGGCTCTAAATGAGGGACAACTGAATGAAGACTGAATGAGGCACATGTTTTTAATAGTATCCTGTCTCTTATTGTAACATGTACTGAATTTCTTTAGCTCTTTTTCTGATAAGAACTTTCAGCCTGTGAAAATGTTTCCTATTGTCAGAGATGGGTATCACAATTCACTGATTTTTGGAGGTATGCATATGCTCGGTAGTTATAAATTAGCCTCAGTTCCCTTTGGGGAAATAAACATTAGAACTGGGTTGCAATCATTTGCTTATCCCAGTTAAACAATCAGGTTATTCATTAAGAAGGCCACCTTATTTTGTGAAATAGTGCCATGACTAGAAGAGCTCTCTGAGCTTTAACGGAAAAAAAATTGTGCCAGTTTGGGGAGGGGGAATTGTTTGGGTTTTTTCACTCATATCAAGCAATTTTTGCCCCACAGCTCTGAGCTACAAGTGGGACTGGTTCTAATTCGGTCAAACCTCTGCAAACCAAAATGTGGTCTCATCCAACAGTAACGTTGCTGCTTTTGAAAAAGCAGAAGATAGACAATTAAAATGAGTAGTTTTCCAGGTCGGTAACCAACACCAGCATCATACTATTCTTCAGGAGGTGTTATGTTGCCATATATTGAACGGCAGATACTGAAGCAATAACACTTTTCCTCTGCTAATTGGTTTGATGTTACAGAGCCTGTAGCACCTGTGGGCAAGGAGGGGCAGGTCAGAGAGACAAGATGGATGGAATGAGGCAAGTGTGCAGTCAGTTGCAATAAGAAGTCATGTCAGTGGTGTCCACATGCTGAAGATCAGTGAAAGGAAGGCAGTGAACAGAGGACTGCAAGTAGGAATTTTCATGGCAGGTTGCCTGGAGTTTTTTTGATTGGTTTGGGATTTTTACGTTTTGTGTTTTGTTTTGCTTTTTTGTAGCACAAAAGCAACACTGAAAAAAATGTTGCAGCTATGCAGCAGAGTTCCAAAGAAGAGAAGCGATACAAGAGACTGTGCAGATGTGAGAGGTCATTAACCCTAAAGTGGCTTGGTAGTGGAAAGAAGAGATAGCAGAGAAGAGAAGGCTAAGAAGAAACAAGGATAAGCAAAAAAACAATAAAAATAGAAACAACTGTGACAGAGAGCAGAAGGCAGAACAGACATGAGAAGATTTACACCAGAAAAGGAGAAACTCACAGGTCAATTGCCAGAGAATGTGGTGCCCAGAATATAGCACTGCTTGCCAGGAGAAGAGATGCAAAACATGAGGGAGGAGGGAAGATAATGCCAGATAATCCCTCATCTGAGTGCAGAAAGATGCCGCACTGGAACAATCAGAAGTGGAGCAGGGTGCTGAAGGGCTCAGAGGAAAAGCAGAAATGTTTGGGGTTTTGGTAGGGAGTTGTAGTTGGGTTGGGTTGGGGAGTTTTTTTCAGAAGAAAACCAAAAACATGAGATGAGGAAGGCACAGGTTCCTTTCAGACTGGTGCAGTGCAGAAGATTTTTAGGGGGTTCATTACAGCTGCATTTACTATAAGAGGGACTGTCCGGGGACCAAAAAGTCTCCAAAGAAGGGTGGCTCAATTGACAGTGAAACATTAATGGAACATACAAGGTGAGGAGCCACTCCATGCCCGGTTCTTATATGTTAGACTGCAGCAAAACAGTAAACATGGCCGGAGCAATGAAATATCTACTAGGAGGAAGGTACACTGGAGTCTGTTCCAGTTCCCTGATCTGTTTATGTATGAGACAGCCATATGATACCATCCAAAAATAATCCAGGGATACCACTCCCCAGATCTCCATCCATTTGAGGGACACTGCCATGACACTTCCACCCCGCCTCCTTCGGCCCTGTTAGCCCAGTTCCAGCCCAGTACCTATAGCCAGGTAGGCTGGACGCTTCTTTGGATAGGAGACTGTGCAGCCAAAACCTCTCTGGCCAAAGCAGGATGGAAACCCATCTTCCTTGCTTCCTGGGACAGTCATCTAACCTGGGGTGGGGTAGTGTAAAAAGCAGGTGTCCCATCACATGACACACCTTGTCCTTGTTTTTTTTCTAATTTGTTTGTGTGGCCACCCTAGCATATTTGGGCACTATGTCTTATAAAGAACATCCTGACACCTGTATCTTCCCCAGGCAAAGAACTTCATCACCTATCTCAGTTTTGTAAATCCTACCCCCTCACACTGACAACTGTTCCCTCGTTGCCACAATGCTGATCACTGTAACATCTGTTATGGTCAGGTCCCATACAGGTATTCTAAGTAAAAGACAGGGTAGGAAACAATTTCTGAAATGAGAAAAAAAAATCTAGGTCTTGTTTTGTAACTAGCACTGCATTACGTCATCCTTTCATGGGGCAGTCTTGGAATTGCACAGTGGCAAAGTGGGAGCCTTAAACATTGCAAGTTAAACCTGAATTCTCAGCCAAGTTTCTGTTTATAACGTTAATGACAAGTCTGCATGTCACTATGCCTCTAAAGAAAGGTGGTGTAATTTTTTAAACCAGATTGTTTTTTCCTGCTTGGGATGGTTATATTATTATGTTATATTATAGTTACGTTACTCAGCAAATATGACTGCCCTGACAAGTAATACATATTGTAAATAGCTTTTCTGGATTTAATATATAAACTCTATACTGCTGGTGTTCTTGAGAGAATAAATCTGATGAGTACTAGGACTATGTATTGAATAAGTTATTTGATTAGGGCTATCAATATTGTGTAATCACAAATTAAATTTATTAAATACAGGTCATTTCCCCTTGTGCTTGACCTGCATTAGTCATTATGTTTGGACGCTACTCTGTTGAGCTTATCAGCACAATATCTCATTTCAAATATTTTAACACATTATTTTTTTAATTTCTGATGCTTTCTGAACTGAGATCTGATCTGAATTAATACCTTCACACAAGCATCTGAGAACATCCCTCTTCATTTCACAAGCTGCAAGTGAACCCAAGTGTAATGTAGATGATGCAGTCTATTGTCTAATGCAGCAGCCTGCTAACCTCATTGTGCTAATGATGCTGGTCATCAAATTGCTAATTCTAGAGTGGACAGAGGATCATTATTTAATTGAGTGGCGTATCTTGCTCACAGCTGAATAGAAAAAGATACTTAAAAATGCTTTTAAAAATGTGTGTCATATAATTCTTGAAACCACTGCTGCAGAATGATGCATCACACCTTCCTTTGGGAGATAATTCAGCCATTGGTTTTTAAGGGTTGGAGCTTTCTTTTGATTTGCTCTGGCATAAACATGAAGGAGGCAAAAAACATGGAATAAAGATGAGGAAGGGGATCAGTCCTGGGAGACACATGTTGGGACTACTGTGTAGTTTGTTCACAAGCATATGTCTCGGTGCCTTGAGGACACTGTACTACACAAATATAAAAATTGGTCCAAAAATGCAGGAAAAGTAAAAGACCTGAGAATATCAAGTTATACAGAACGCTAATTTTGTGTGTAAGCAAATGGACTACTTTGTCTCATTGTGAGGGCCTGATCCTCAAGTGTCACTTTTTAATGACAACAATTAATAACTGAGACAATATCTTTTATAAAAAGATATTGCTACTGATATGACTAGGAAAAAAAGCAGACAAGTTTTAAGAAGTACAAGCCTTTCTTGAGTTCTGAAGTAGAGTTTGCTGGTTTAATGTTAAATAAAAGTGGAGAATCCTTGTTCTGAATTTGAGTATGTTAGACCAGTTGAGTGAGGTGGTGGTGTTAAGATGGAGGTGGTAATGCGTTTATCATACTCTATGTATAAGAGAGGACAGAGACAGAAAAAAAAGAAAAAATGAATGAATGAATGCTTGTGAAATATGAAATTGTGCACAGACATTCATGGCATAGGGAAACACAGTGTGACATAAAATAAATAACACTATTAAGTCTGACTGACTTTATAAAAGGGATTATAAAATGAAACTTCAAGCATCCTGTCATAGTCTAAGGCTATGTCTTAGTGTGAGGCTACGTCTTAGTGCAAGTTTTTATTTTTTAGGCTCTGTCTCGGTGTGAACTCAAGCAAAGCCAGGACATAATGATAAACCTTCTCAAAGAGCAGTCACACTCTCTGCACATAGATTAGAGCACAAGGATTGTCTCAGCTTTGAACAAGTCTATTCCCAGTGCAATCCCACTGGATCCAAAATTCAGAATTTCACTTCAAAACAATAGTGAAATTTATAAAGCCATGAAAAGTTACCAGCATCAGTGTAAAATGATCAATTTTGCAATAGGTTGTGCAGTATTCACAGTTTGGAAAGGATTTTGTGCAGGAAATAAAACATTCACAGCGGCATTGAAAATCAAATGCAAATTTCAGTCTAAAGGTCAAGACCAGATAACATTAAATATAACCTTTCGTACGCCATAAATGCAGTGAATATATTTCCATCTATTTTCATATAGATAAAGGGACTTGCATTCACTCACATTTTTAAATCAGTTTTTTAAATGGTAACTCTATGCAATGCTATGGCTCTTCTAGCTCTTTTCTGTACAGTTTTGTATAACAGACCTGAGATGTCAAGGGGATGGAATATTTCAGCACTTCATATTAGCTTCAGAAGCACCAGAAAATTTCTTTGTTGTTTCCTGACATCTTTTTACACTAAAGCTTTAATTTTTACTTAATGATTCCAATACTTTTCTTTCCTAAATGAAGGATATAAATCTCGCTGAGCCATTTCCTGCCATGCTCTGTGTCTGAGCCATTCTTCACTAAACCTTCACTGGCATCATAACTTTCACAACCAGGATACTCAAGGGTCAGAACTTGGAGTAAGGAACCTTTACAAGTGACATAAAAATGATCCCTTAGCCCAACATCACCATAAAAAAAAATGTTGTTGGATTGGATGGCTTCTTTCTCGCAAGCTCCATTTATGACATTTACATTGCATATGGTTTCTAAAAAATAAGGGAAGTTCTGAAACATGCTGCTAGAAAAGCTGTGAACAAACAGATCTGAAACACTGCACATTTATCAGAGACCATCAGAAGATGTGAGGTAAGGAAAGCAAAGGAACTAATGCATAAGACAGAGTCCAAGATGACGTGCAGATTGTTTGCTTTAACCCTTGTTTAAAAAATAGAAGAAAAGGAATCTGCTAGCATTATTTCTACCATAACTTGGAGGAATTAGCTGTCTTTTTGCACTGCAGCATTTATTGTGCGGAGCTCAGCTAATCAAGCAGGAATTGGAATAATTTGTATTGATTGATCCTGCTCTAAAACTGGGAAAAGTATTTCTTCTATAGTACAGTTGGGTTCATTTTTCATATATTCTCTCCATAAGTATTTTGAAATTTTATTTAACTATATTTGCATTTCTGATTAAATGCAATCTAAACAATATATAAATGTAGTGAAACTCTTCACAGAGATAAGTAGCAAATAGCAGAAGGGTTTTTTTCACCTCCTACTAGATGACATTTAACACTACAATATCAATAGAGTAAACTTCACATTTTTGATATAAGATTATTTTCCTCCTTGGACCTGTGGAAAATAAAAATCAACATCAGGGTTTCATTTTTTTCTGTAGTTCTGACTTAAAAAAAAAAAAATAAATAAAAAATTGCCCAAAATTTAATTTGTTATGAAAATGAAAGTATTTTCAAAAATTATCAATTTAAAAAATCCATAAACTCTAAACCAACTTTTTC
Source organism: Ibidorhyncha struthersii (assembly GCA_013398815.1). Taxonomy (NCBI): domain Eukaryota; kingdom Metazoa; phylum Chordata; class Aves; order Charadriiformes; family Charadriidae; genus Ibidorhyncha; species Ibidorhyncha struthersii. The sequence goes on from VZSZ01004927.1 coordinate 456,737, forward strand.
TTCATTTGGGATTTCTCAGCCTGACAGAGAAACTTAGCTAATGTCATTAAAAGATAATTGGGCATCAGGCTTGGACAAACTCTATGTATTACGGCATTTACAAGGCCTCTTTGCAGTTGCTTCACCAACAGTGCTCTGTGTACTGTGTACTCTGTGTCTGATGATGTTGAAGGAGCACTAGGCAGAGGAATGTGTCAAAATACGAAGCCATTTTCTGTTTTTTTCTTGAACTTAACATTTACACACACACAAAACATACAAGTAAGTAGAACTTTTAAACTGTCAACTGTCCTATCACTTGTAAAATACAGCCCCAAATCCTGTCTGACCATTAGCTTTAACTCAATTCCTACAGCATAGCTGAGATCCCCTCTCCCACCTTGTTGCTGATCAAGCTACTCAAGTGCATGAGCTCCACTGGGATTTCCTATCATGGGCAGCAACGTGATCTGCTCCTGCCCAGGTGTGGAGACACCTTGGTTCTGTCAGGCCTGAACACTCCCATACCTACATCACTCAGAGAAAGACACTGGATATTTCGCTGTCTAAATACCCTGACGGGGCAGATGGGGCAGAAAGCTTTGGAGCATGTCCAATGCACTGGTAGGCAGGACCTTCCTACAAGACATACCTCACCACTTCTTATTAAGGTACTGGGGATGGGGAGGACATGAAGAAGCATCCCCTTTTGGAAGAGCCTATAATCCCCCCTAACCTGAGAGGCATAGATTTAATTCCTTCTCCTGCCTGAGGGAATTCAAACCCATATTTCAAGATAATAAACTTGTCAGACAGCACAAAAGGAAGCATCAATCTATACTCAAATGAAGTGAAAGGAGTCCCTGCCTCCTTTTATAACAAGAGCAGTTTTTTTAATATAAAGCAGTTGCTAGGTAAAACAGGGACGTAGTCTTAGGTCAAAAGAATCTTATTTTGTCTTCTGGTTGAGTAAATCTTTTAGGGTTTTTGCTTTTGTTTTCATGGCTTTTGAGTTTGTTTTGTTTTGTTTTGTTTTTTTCTGAGATGGCACAGACTATGCAGGAAGACCTGAACATGTGCCAAGGGTCACCTAGGCAAGGCAGACCCCTGTTGATGAGTAATATGGGCTTGAATCCTAAGAAACTCAGCTGTGTCCCATCCTGCATGAGGACTATACATAGTGGGGGGGGGGGCAATTTATAGCAGAGGGTTCAGAGACAGGTATCCAGAGTGGCTGAACAGGTCCCCCTTAAAGCTAGAACAGATGTTTAGAGAAGAGGAATAGGATGTTTATGCTTGGTTTTGCTCCTCATTTGTTCCTCAGCTGCCTGTTTAGGATCCCGTTCTGAAGTCTGACACTGCCTGAAGTCCCTAGGCACCTCTCTCCGGCTTCTTGGTTCCACCAGGACCCTGGAACGGTGATTATTTTGTTCAAAAAGGTGAACCTTAAGCCATAGTCCTCTCACCAGTGGGTCGGTCAGATGGCACATTTAGCAGCTCACACAGACTACCCTTTTTTTGTACCTAATCTTCCCTACATGAAATAGAAGCACTCAAGGGACTGACCTGGGTCTGTGGATTTCTGTAGGCAGCAGTCACTTAAAAACTAAGCATTGCAGTACTTCCACCATGTCACAGAGCTAGCTGTTACTGGGGAAAATCTATCAACACAACAAAAGGAAGGATGCAGAAACAAAGTGCTGTACGGACATGCATGGTCAAGATCAGAGCAACCAACTAGCAACTGCATGAAAGCTCTCCCAAAGTGAGAACTGGCAGGCAGACACAGGAAAACATGACCAGGAGACATCACCAGCATTAGTCTCTTCAGTTTGTGTCTAGATCTGCTCACTGGAGTTTAAATAACAGATTAGATAGAAGCTATAGAAGTTAATTAAAATTTTCTTGGAGAAATTAGTTGGATTTCATATGAAAAGACATGATGGGATTTTGTCAGATGGATTTTCTGGTACTCTCTTCATTCCTTCTCTTCCTGATAAGGTCAAGGTAAAGGACTAGGCTATGTTGGCAGTAATGTTCCATAAGCAGTAGCTGAAGTCCCATGAACAGAGATGTTTCTAAAGCTGATGTTCAGAGGAACAAGACAGCGGTCTGGTGGAGTTTCCCAGCTCTTATTTCAATGGTGCTGTGAAGAGGAGCTCTGGAGAATTTACTTCTTCACACTGCTGACAAAACAGCTAAAGTTGGGGCAGCTTATACAAGCACTAAGACAGGTGCAAGAAATATAGGAACCTCTCTCACTTGATGAGTCCATGTGAGCAAAATAAAATATTTACCAAGAAAATATAAAAGAGAATCACCTCACCTGCTAAAATATTCAGTAGAGTTTCAGTGGGACTTTTAAAACATTAATTGGAGAGGTTTTTCCAAGTAAGAAAGAAAGATAGAATTGTCTGGCACTGGCTCCCAGGAAACGTACGTCATTTGTGCTCCTTCTGCCTTCAGGCCTTCAGCAACTTTTGGACTTGGTTGATGCCATCCCCGCTAGTTTTCTTGATTCCACTAGAGGTAAAATAAACCATTTCAGTTCACAAAAGAACTGACCACTGCCTTTAGCTATGATATCCTGGGATAACTCAATGTATCTGGTTCACAGCAAATTAGTTTCCTTTAGGTTACCTGGCTGCTATAGGTGTATGTATCTATAGATATTTTTTAATAGGTATTCTGACTGCTTTCTGCCACAAAGGGACCTTGTTTAATTATTTTTAATGGTTACCTCCATTCTCATTAGTGTAGGACATGGACTGCTGTTAAGCAAGGGAAGTGGTACAGCCCTGTATAGCCAACCTTGAGTGCTTGCCCTAGCTCTCCTTCATCATCATGGGCCAGCAAGCCTTGGGCCAAGTAAAATATTTGCAGTGTTACCATAGCAATAGTGGACCTATAGCTCCTAAGAGGACTCACGTAGGTGAAATCGGCCCTGCTTAGACCATCTGCACAAGAGACAGCATCAGCTTTTCCCCCGAAGCATGGATGATAACCTAAACCTCAAACAAGGCAGAGACTCTGTTCTTTCTGCTCCACATGTCCCTTCACATTTGGAATAGCATGTGCTCCAACTTTGCTACAGATTTCACGTGGAACACTTCTGCACATAATCTTTCAGATAACAGACAGCTTGCTTATCTTTATCATCACTTATAATACATTATAAGCCATTTTCTCTTTTGCAAGGTGCTGTTTATTACAGCCCTTATTTTGCCAGAAATATATAAGCGTTTCTGTATATTTTTCACCGCTAGAACAGAGCTAACCCTGAACTGAATCACCACATCCAACCAAAAGGCAACAGAAAAGAGAGGGAGCAACAGAGGAATACATACAACTGAAAGTGAAGAGGGCATTTTTCTAGGCAAATAACACACGAACAGACTAAGCTGGGTTTTATTCAGAGCACTGAGTATAATGGACCTCTTAAACACCCAACATATGACTTCACTGGATGACTAAGAGTCCTCCAGCTCTTGCCTTTACTCCAGGTCTCTTTCAGTGCTCAGAGAACAAGCAAACTGCTGATCCCAAATACAAAATTGCCGGTCCAGTTCACTGTTGCCTTGTATCATATCCAGCTGTTTTTAACAATTCTGAATCATAGCCTTGTACAATTCCTTTGCATTCTAGTCTTGCAGGGTAAGGCTTGACATACTGATGAATCAAGTTCACTGTCTGATATGCTAAGAATGAGAAAAGAACAGTAAGGACTTAGCAATATGGGTCTGCATTGGTGATACCTGGCATATTTTAGAAGAGACTGCCCTTTTTCAAAAGGTAATGTTGAAAAATATTTTTTCTATAACACTTTCTCTTTGAAATGTTCCCTATCTTAAATCAATGGGAAGTGATGAATGATGCCCCTAGCCCAGCAGCAGCAACAGCAATGCTTGCTAAGCTTCATCGTCTGATACCTGCCACAGACCTGAAGCATGATGGAAAAAAGTCTGAATTTTCCCCAGTTTCAGTGACAAAATACATCAGTTGCACATGTGGTCAGTGTTTTATACCGTAAAGCACTGGACTGAAAAGTCAGGAGTCCAGATGCTAAAACAGTATAGAAGAAGAATAACGAACTGCTTCCTGACGAGTGCAATTTCTTTGTAACCACAGAACATTCATTGAAAAAGAAGGCCCAGCTTGTTTAGGTGAATGGGGGAAGAATCACGAAAAATATTCAAATATCAAAGAAAAACACAATAGCAATGGTGCCAGAAGCAGGGCCATGAAGTTTGCTTTGGGATAAAGAAGTCTCTGGAAGAACAAATGAGCAAACCTGAAGAAATCTGGCTCGAGAGACTGCCCACTCCTGAGAAAGCTTGCCCCATTCAGACCTAGAAATAGTTCTAGAAAATATCAAGCAAAATAACCAGCAATGGAGTAACACAATACATCCATCAAGCAATTAGTCAATAAAATATCACTAGGTAGGTGTTCAATAAACTGTTGCACAGGCAGGCAATTACCTTAATAGCATTACAAAGCACGGACAGTTACTCAATACATTCAAAGGGCAAATGATTGCTTAATGCTGTGCAGCAAGATATTGCACAGGGCATACAATAACTCTATAAATGACAAAAGGGTGCAGCTTTATGATAGCTTGATTTATTCTCCGCCTTTCATTCTGTCTTACATTATTCTCACCAGCAAAGCATTTGTGCGGATATACTGCTTTCGCCCAATTCAATCACAGCCTTGTGGCTTTCCACATGCTATGACTGACAGCAGTCAGGGATTGCAAATCAGTTGTTCTGGTTTCCTGTTTGGTCATTTAGGACCAACATCTGCTGCTGTACTCACCTTTAAACAGTGATTGGCAATGTGAGTAACCTCAGACTCACAGACACAAGAAAAGTAGACTCTGTCTTAGCAAACAGTTACATTTAAAACTAAGAGCTACCATGTTTCCAGGACTGGCCTGGAATCATTTTAAGGACAGCAACATAAGCTATAATAAGGAAAAGGGCCACACCGTTTGCAAGATCTGTTTCTAGCCAGGATTGCTTATCTTTTAATTGAAGACAATCCCTTGTTATTATTACCAAAGAGAACTGAGTAGATTTTAATGTAGCTCAGAGTTATTTAGCTTAATTACCTAGCAAAAGACCTCAAGGTAGAACTGTAAAATGTACTTATCATATTATACTTGTAGCAGCTGGGTTGTTCAAAGATATTAAGGATTAAAAAATGCAGTAAGGTCTTATATATACACACTAAGTAGGCATGTGCAGCCTTCTCTTCCTTTAAGCAGTGTGCAAAAGCATGAGTTCTGTATGAGACTTTAAGAAAGGCATTTTTAAGGGTGTCTTAAGAGAAACTTAAGAAAGAAGAGTTCTGCCTTTGCTGCCTTGCAGCCATAGGCCAGGACAATGAGGAAGCACTGTTTACCTTCTCTGTGTACCCAGGAGACCACAGGCAGCACAGCTACTCCTGCTTCCATAGCACAGTGCAACTCCACCACTTTTCATGGCAAGGTCAATCCCAAACTCTGAACTGAAAGAACCAGAAAAATAGTTTGAGTATATTAATGCGCACCCTGACTTGCCCAGCAACAAAAAATGAAACTGAGACAGAAATATCCTTCTTCCTTTAATGATGTGTCTTTTGATACAAATCACGGTACGTCTGTATTCGATTCCCATTGATACCAGCTGGGGGTTAGGTATTACATGCCTGACAGGCCTGGACTATTTCTACCACCCCCTTTCCGGATTTTGAAGGAAAGGATTTGATTCAATGCCCACCGAGGTCCACAGGAAGTCTAAAATGGGAATGGGATGCAATCCCAAAGCTGGACTCCTCTGGTACGGAAAAATGCTAGAAACATTGCAAGAGATAGTGCTATTGACAATGCAGTCATTAAAAAAAAATCATGTATTGGGCCTGAGACAAAATAACGACACAACTGAAATCCAAACCGCACATACTCATTTATGTTGTTGTTAAGTTTATTTGTATTGTGCTCCTGAGCTTTCAGGATGTCCACATTTCTTTAGCTCTTCTCCACCATCCCACAGCTCAGAGATCTTTAAAGCCCTTTAAGTGAATGCTGCATCAATTGTCAGTTAAGACAATAGATTAATTCTTGTGAGGTTTGTGGGAAGGTGTCAAGAAGGGCCAGCGCTGGAACTTAGTCCCTCGTCACATCTCAGGTCCCACTTCTAAGACTACAGGAAGTTTGGACAAGATTTATATCAACTTCTATACTCTGGAGACTCCCAGGTTCATCACTCTGTGGAAAGCCACACATTGTCTTTTCCCCGATTGAAACTGGGACATTTTCCACCTGTTAAGACAAAGTAGTTGCTCAGATCCAGGTAATACCGTCTCAGTGGTTTAACAAACATATTTGATCAGCTGAGCCATCTTAAGCTAGTGTTTACTAGTAGTATATTACCCATTTTTTCTGTCCAATCTGAAGAGGAAAATAAATCAGAAAATGTCAAAATATTGCAATTGCATTAACTCAGCTCCAGACCACAGAAAACACGGAACTGTAGTTTAAGAAATTAGATTCAACAAGGCAGGGAAGCAAATGGACAAAACCCCAAAACACAAACCATCGGCAATAAAGCTGGAAGCTCATAAGAAAAAATATGAATAAGGAAAAAAAAATGGTTCTAATGATATTTTAAATATTTCCTTACTTCTGCTACCAGAAATGACAGCTTAGACTTTCACCTCCTTCTGTGTAAAACAGTGCTACTTAGGAGGACACCAAGCGAAACTGATCACTGAGAAATCAGATGTTTATCAATTGGTAGTAAGGATAAGATAATTAATTCACAAAGATAGTATCCACAGGCTCAGAGAACTGACTTTATCCTACATTAGTTATTTACAAACCACTGAAAATTCATCTGACTGTAGATCTTTCAATTCACGTGCCATTTAGACATCCACGTCCATCTTAGAGCACAATTATTGTACAGTGACTAATTTGCTCTGTTTACACCATGATTTCAACAACAGCACAGCAAAATTAGATCTGCCACAAGGTGAAAATCATTAAATACCAGGTGAAAATTATTAAATTCACAAGTGCCACATAGCATTCAATGGAATGGGAACGGACAGCTCATTTATTATAAAATATTTATATTTGTCAAGCCTGTCATGAGAGCATGCACCCTTGAGGAAAAATGGCTTTTCCCTTTGTTACACGGTCTCAGACAGAATTTGTCATTTGATAGGCAGGTATTATTATCATGGTCTTTTACACTGGCCAGGAATCTGTTCAACTTCAGCAACTAATCAGTCCAGTGAGGCTCCCATCTCATTGAAATGGACAGAAAATTCAACTTTAACATCAGAAAAAACTTTCTTACTGTGAGAGTCATCAACCCCTGTCACAGGTTGCCCACAGAAGTTGTAGAGTCTCTATCCTTTGAGTTATTCCAAACCTGACCAGTTATGGCTCTGAGCGACCTGCTCTAGTTGACCCTGGTTTGATCAGGGGTGTTGGACCAGATGATTTCCAGAGGTCTCTGCCAGCCTCAGCCATTCTGTGATTCTGTGACCAGTTTCTAGCTCATGTCTGGCATGATGCAGAGAAGGCCTTTTTCCACCTGTCCCCACACATGCACTCAACGCAGCACACAAGAGACACTGATTAGAAGACGTGGCAGTATGCAATGCCTGTGGTGCCCCCACGTCCAGACAGTACAGCAGGCCACGTACCAGCTATGATTATACAGTGAAGGAAACCTCCCTCTCTAGGGTACAACTCAGAACCTACAGATTGAATCTTGGAACTTTCTTTAATATAAAACTTACAAGATTTTAGCCATTTTTTCTCCAGAAAAAGAACCACAGGGGAATCCAAGGCAATTTCTGCCTTGGCTTCCAGCTTTGGGACCTCATGAACCAGCTGTTCCTTCCTGCCTTTGCAGTTTCTCTGAGATGGTTTCTACCACATCTTTTCTTTTCTCCATGTTTCTCATCCCATAGTTTTTCTTATCCTACAACTCTGGTGGCCTTCTCCATATGAGGACGCAGCCCCATTTCTCCCTAGGTCTGCTGCCTGGACTGCACTGTCTCACTGGAGCCATTCCTGTTTTGTACTCAATTGCAGCTTGGGAATGTAGAGTATACACATGCATATCTGTATGTGAAGATATGTCCTGTCATAATAGAAGTCTCTTCTGGAGCAATAATTTATAATCTTGTTGAAATTAGCTTTGCAGAAAAGGCAGCACCAAACTACTAATTTGACCATTTTTAACCTCCTAGGTTAGTTCAAGTTTTTCAAGAGAACTAGCACTCTTCTCTCTTTGAAGTCAGTGGAGTTTTATCACCAATTGATCTCTTTGGAAACTATGACCTTAATGGAGGTTAATAACAGCAATCATCTAGTGATGAAATCATCTTGCTGAGGGATTGCCCATACCTTCAGCAGACATTTTGGAAGAATAAAAAAAATGCCTCTGCATTCTGTCTTGTGTTTTTGGACTGTCACCAGAAACAGTCCGTGTGTTTGCTCTTCTGTCAAACAAACTGAAAAAAGAAAACAATGTTGGCAAGGAAAGAGCCTGCAACCCCAGTAACTCTACAGCTTCAATTGCTAGCCTGTTATCTGGCAGGATAGACACTAACATTCTTCTGTAAGCCTGAATTTTTCAGGACAGAGCTTCTGCTTCAACATGAGGAAATTTCAGAGGCACTAGCAGGGAATGTTACTCAGCCTACACAATGGAGACCACAGGAAGGATTTAGAGGTTCCCATTCAGGTGATGTAACCCATGAGATGGGAGCAGATACCTGGGTTTGTTGCTGGTTGGAATAAATAGTGACAAAAGGAACTCTTCGAGAGAAGTGGGATATGATGGGAAAAGAGATGGTCCCTCAAATCTGAACCTGAGAGTCCAAAAAAACATAATAGCAAGAACAGAAAAAGGGAGAAAAGTAATCCATTGAGGAAAGTTCTAGAATATGTCACAAAGATACTTTTGCTCTAGAATTTCATGTAATGCTGGGACTCAGCAGGGCTGTGGCAGCTCCCCTCCAGAATTCTTTAGGAAAGCATAGAAATGTTTATAAAAATGGTCTGACTCCAGTAAATTCTGCAGGTGTTAAAAAGGTGCCAATTTTCATGCATTATCATTAAACACACAACAGCCTTGTTTCAATCTTTACAAAAGCGGATTCCTTAAATGCATGATGCCAAGTCCAGGGCCAGGGAAGAGGCAGGATATACTAAGCCAGAAGCTTTAACACATTACTGTATTCTTACCATCTCTATATGCTTTTATAAATTCACATGCCCCTGAGATTTCTGCTTTCCTTCTCTGACTTGAAGCCTCTCTCATACATGTACCACAGGTTCCAACCTCTGCTCACCTCTGCTCTTGCACAGATTCTGTTTGCATCAATGGGACTGCTTGCACCAACAATGCACGTGAGATTAGGCCCACTTCAGTATCTGCCCAGAAAAGCAGAAACACCTCAGGAATTCTAACCACTTCTGCTTTTGTTAGCAGCCTCTTGACAGGAAACACTGCTGTAACACTGCAGGTTTCCGAACTTCCACCAAAAGAATCAGCTTGAGAAAAAAAAGTGCTTTCAGGTGGTAGATCCTGTGCCAGCCCTGCAAACAGCACAAAATACTCCTTTCTTGTTCATTTATACCCATGTGCCTGGTAAGCAACATTCGTGGCCAAGTTGAAATCCTAGTGAAAGTGCAGACATTCCACACAGGTTGAGTGCCAGTCCCAGTACATGTGCATGTACCCTGGGCGCAGACGCAGTTCAAATTTCATTTCTTTGAAATCCGCAGTCTGTTTAAGTATTAAAAAAAACACAGGCATTTGGCAGAGGTATCACGGTATCACTCTCCCTAACTGCTGATAATACCACTGACAAACAGATTGCCTTGGGGAAAAATGCAAACAATTTTTATTAGACTTACCCAACAGAAATATCTACAGTGTTGCTAACGTTATTTCTTTCTGCTCCTTTCTTATTTTATTTGAAGCTGAACAAACCAAGCAGGTGGGAACATATAATAAAAATGAATGGGTTGGGAATATGCTTTGAAATAGAAGCAATCTCCAAACAAACTGCGATTAGATTTCTGCAAGGTCTATGTATTTTCACTACAATCCATTTGTTTTGCTACAGATTTTGATTGTTCATTCTGATCTATAAGCATCCTGAGAGCGTGGCTGTGTACAGCTAGATTCTTCTCATCTACAGGGGAGCATGTGACTGAGGCACCTGAGACAACAGATGAGTAAATTGATAGGCACTCCATGGTCAGTGAGCAAGATGGTCACCTCAGGAAGTGATCAAACCCACCGAAAACCTGAACAACCACGTGTAGGTGTAAGCCTCCTGGGTTTTTCTAGGCAGGAATTCATGCTGTTGACAAAAAAAAAACCCACAGCATGGTGGGTAAAACTGCAGGGATGAAATGATCCTGTGCTGCCTGCAGTTTCCCTCCTGATCCCCTGTCAGCATCCTCTTCTCATTCCCTATTCCAGGCTGGAGGGACATTTTGTCAGCTGGAGGAAGATAATGAGTTTTCCTTAGTGCCTTAACACAAGTCAATCTCCAGTGCATGTTTAGTGGCTTATGGCTCAATTCAGCTCTCTTTGACTCTGCTGAGAACTACTCGAGGGCTGTTGTGGGAGAAAACGCAACTTCCTTATGGTTATAGGTTCTAGTTCACACATTCCACACAAAATAAGCCTCCAGACCACAGAAAATCTTGGCCTTGGGAAGGATCTTTTTGTAAGCTACGCAGACTTTAAAAATAAAGGGCTGTATAATGGCTGTGAGTTACCATATGAACTCTATTTATTGAGCCATCTGTACCATATTTTACCTCTTTCTCCACTATCTACATTACTTGCCCATGATAAAGTGGATTACAGCACAGATTGACAGGGTTTGCTGCAAATATCCCCCAGTGCTCCTTTCAGAAACCTCTCATTATTTTGACTTGACCTCCAGATTTCACAGGTGTTTTTCTACTACAAGGGAATGAAATGGAAAATGCTTATCAGCATTCACACTTCGCTCTTCTACATCACCTCACCTCCAGTGACACCCCTGCTGACATAAAGATAACCTTTAGTCCCAGGAAATCTGGATGGCAGAAATAGAAGGGATCATATTCAGCAGAACAGAAGAAGTCATAGGGTGCTGTGACTTTGGGGGAATTTCCCTTTTGGGAGAAATTTCATTGCAACAAATTTATGCTTGACGTTTCTTTGCACTTTGAATAATCACCCAATCAAAGAAGTAAATTTTATCCTAGCTTAAACTTTGAAGAAAGAAGTACTTCGTCCTAGTCTGAACCCTTCTCTCCTTGAGGGTATTTTACGCCACAACTGCCATGTTTCCATTTGGATTCCCACCAGAGACAACTGCTATGACTTATAGGTGAGGTATGGCGAGCCCACAGGTGGTGGGGCCTGCTGAAAGCGATGTATTGACTCTGTCCTCAGTTACCTTAGGCTCATTGTGGACAAGGTCATCAATTATTCAGTCAGGACTGCAGCTTCTCCCTCGCTCATGAACGGAAGAAAAGGTCACAGTACCAGGGCTTTCACCCTTGGGAACACGTTGTAGTCTTTTACCTGTAAACAAATGCAGGTTCCGTTCCTCAGTTGTTGCAAACTCTATCCAAACCAATGGAGCAAAATTTTATGTCTTGGCTTTCAATTACCTGTGTAGATTTTAATATTTTATTATTTTATTTATTTAAATTGTTTAACACACCCCTAGAAGTTTTATACCATGTTGCATGGTTAAGGGCATTATCTCCCCACTTGCATTGCCTTGAACTGTTTGTTTTAATTCTCTCAAATTTCCAATTACAAAAAACACACAAACCAAATAAAAAAAATCCCAACCCTTGAAAATTGTCTAATGTGCTGTCTATAAGAACAGGTACACTAGACTGGGAGATAGATCTGGTGAGTTCCATACTCTTCCTCTGATCATAGCTGATAGCAGCTGCTTAGGAATAAATACAAGTCTCTCACCAGTAACACCCTCCCAGTTTTCAGCAGTCAGAAGTTCAGGAACTTTCTGAGACAAATTTGCATCCTATATTTTTCAATAATCACCACAGTGTTGGGCTCTATGAGAATCTGTTTGTATCTATAGCTTCTCTGACATCTTGGAACACCAAGTTACACAGTGTAACTACCTGATATATTAAAAACTTCTTCCTCTGGTTTGTTTTAAATTCAATGCTTTTAAAATTCCACTGGATGAGCTCTACCTCTTTAGAAGAAATGGTGAAAAAGACTAATCTGCTTTAAAACTCTCTTCGGTATTCAAAAAACAAGTAGAATATGAGTTATTAGAAATGAACCAAGAAGAAAACAGAAAACATTATTACATACCATAGTGTAAATCTGTGTTGTCCCCATATTTTAATAAAACATTTAGTTTTGATTACCCCACTCACAAAAAAGATTCAGTAGAAAAATAGAGAATTACAGATACAGGAGATAAAGATGAACAAAGGTAAGTCACAGAGAGAAAAGAAAAGCCAACTCCCAGGTTTATTAAAGTAAGTTACACATACGAAACATAAAGAAACCCATACCACTTTCACAAAGTTTTTAGAGGACCATAAGTTACAAAGATTAAAAAGAACTGCTACAGAATTTGTTAAGAAACTTTCTTCCTTGAGGATAGCTTGCTACTGTGTATACTTTAGATTTCTTCAATAATTTTCTCTACTGAAAGAACTACTGTCCTTCTTTTTAACATTTTCCATTTTAAATATAATAATACCAGCCTGACTTCTGCACTTATTTGTGCCTACACATGCTCATTAATTGGATACAAATGTATGACGTATCAGAGAGGAGAATTCGGACCTTATGCCTCAATTGTACAGTAAGCTCTATATAACAAACCCATCTTGTGCACACTTGCACACCAACACACATACAGACACACTCTAGCAAGGTCAGTGCCTAGATTTATAGCAAGCCTCTTCGTCATTATGACCATACACCTAAAGAACTGTTCTGCAGAGAAGTCAATATTTTTTCAGGTTTATCTCTAAACAGCTTGATCTAAGATAGCCAGGAGCAAATAAAAGACTAGAAAATCCATAAAAAATCCAATCCCCTTTTACAAAGGTGGATTTGAAGATATGAAAGCTAAAGGCTAATGCCAAAATAAAATTATTTAGTATGTAGACCTTAGCATCTGAAAAGGAAAGACAATATATGCCAGCATTTACTGCTTAATGGCTTTAGGCAGTTTGGCTCAATCCTCTGCAACTCCCCTGAATTACACTGTTTGTTTTTAATGAGGTGTTGAAAGTTGAGTTTTTATATTGTGAGGGGATTACTGACATGAAGAGTCATGATGCTGTGTATGTCTGTATTGGTGTGTTCTTTGAAAATGTGGGGGTTGGCTGACTGGGTTTTTTTAAAGATGTCTTGATGAGATGTTTGTAAATACTAAGCAGGGCATGTCCTTGCCCTAATCTTCATTGATATTTGACCGTTTGCTTTGTTATCTTGCACAAGTTGCATGTTGACATTAGGCTGCCATAAACAGTTGATGATAGTTTGTGAAATTAATGGGCCAGGAAGAGAAGCCCATGTAGTAAATTTCTTCCTCATTCTGGATTACGGGTTGATCAATGGTACTGCATTGTAGCTGTCCCTATTGATAAGGGAAGTTCAGGATTCAATTAAATACTTTTTTCAATATTATCACTGGTACATTTTTTTAAATGGGCTGGCACAACTTTGTTTTCTCTATACTTTCTGATTGATTATATCCACTGCAGGATTAAGATATGCTATCTGAAACAATTTAGTGATTGAATTAAAAGGTTTCTATAGAAAAGTGTCTCTCTTTCAAAAGGGAAATGGAGAGATGATGCATCTTACAATAAACTGTGCTGTATGTAGTAATGCCTTATAATCTTCCTATAGCCCTTTATAACATTAGAAAGGACTACGGACTCTACTGATTAGATTTAGTTTTCCACTGGTAACAGAGCTCAGGGTCCTAGTCAAGTGACTATGGCACCTGTTCCCTGAACCTAGAGGAGAGTCTCTCTTAGCTGCTACAGTATAAGGCCTCATTCTCTGTGAGACAGAAGGTACAGAGTGTAATGTGACTGCCCATACTGAAGCAGGTTTCAGTCTCTCAGACAATGGTATCTGTACTATACCTATCGTGAGCTGTATTACATACTTCCATTTTCTTTGAACACATTACTAAAAAGCAGTGTGCCTAAGGCCTCCTCTCCACAGTGCACCTCTAGTTGTTTCCCAAGAAGATAAATGTCAGGAAAGAGATTTTCATTGTGTGCTATGTTCTGTGCATAGATGTACTTGCAGGGGTGCAGGAGAGGCTTGAGGGGAAGCTCACTGGAGCACAGTAGACAGAATCATCACTTCTTAGAGGTCCAGAAGCTGTTAGGTGCTTCTGGCAAAAAGCTGTCCAGTGACTAGTGATGTCCTCTGTGCATTAGTCTTTGAACAATCTTTCTGGGAAACAAGTCTGCAGATTCCTCTGTTGTTGGTTTTTTTTTCCAAAGTTTAAAAACAAGGCCATAATTTTTCAATAGTGATACATGATTTTCAAAGGTGCTGGCCTGTTTTAAATAGTTCACCATGTCTTGCCTTCCAGGAGCAGGATGATACTTGAAATACATCAATTCTCCAAGAAAGTTGTATCTAAAGCCAAAAATGGCCCAGCCTGCAGTCTATTTTCACCTCAAGATTACCATTCCCTGCAGACTAGAAGAAAAGCTTTTTCACAAAGCTTTCTTTTCTCTTGAGGAAGGATTCTGTATTTTATGATCTGCTTCCCCATTACCATTTGTGGGAGGAATGATTTAGCAGTACTGATTTGCAAATATTGATTGTATCCCATGGAAAAGTAATTAGTTGTTATTGCATCACGTTAGGAGGACAGTTCATTGCACAAAACAGATGAACTGCTGTCATGAACACTGTATTGTTACCTACACAAAATAGCACTAATGCATAGGGGAAAACGGGGCTTTACACATGTGCACACTGTTTGTAAAGCAACATAGAAACTCTAGAATTTACAATAACAGTTATTTTTCTTGTCAACAATTTATGCAGATTTTTTCTGCTTATTAAGTTTGCTGTTGTTGGACTGAAACAGACTAGAGAGAATTTGCTCTCCTTGGTGGCTGCTGTGCACAGTGCACATTTTCTCAGGGTCTGACTCTTATGGCTGCCCCAGTTTTGCACTGTCTTTAGTGAAAGCTCTGCCAGTTCACACGGATGCAAGTGAGAGCAGAGACAATCCCTCAGCTTTGAACAGTGTGTAGCTGAGGGTAGAGCTAGACATCCCCTCAATCCTCCTGATGCCATTAATACCTTTGGCAGGTGCTCAGCCCCACTCAGCATTCCCAGCAGAGAGCTTTCACTCCCATGGCTCAGCTGGTGGGACAGAACATGCACAGCTTCCTGCCTCTGTGCAAAATCACCAGATGAGTTCAAACCACTGAAAGTACTAGCAGCCTACACTGGAATGAAAAACTTCTGCAAAGAAATGAATGGGGTTATTGCAGACAGTCTCTCATATGTGCTCTTTTTTGTGGGGTAATAATTTCAATCAGATGCTTAGAGATGTTTTAATTAGCCATTTGCTAACTCATTTAGCCACAGGCAAATGGGTAGTGCATTGAAGCAGGCAGCAAGGACTCTCACTTCCTTGCACTGACCAGTTGGCGCACAGAATCAAGTAAAAAGTTGGATGCTTCTGACTCACAACTAGTAGATTTGCCGTGAGCACAACAGGAGAACAACCACCCAACTACACTTACTCAGGTATAAGGGAATCCGTGAGGAAAACAGTGACTGTGAGATGCTAGCCATCTGGAAGAGCACAGTAACACACAACACCTTGCTTGGAACCTGCAGGTATAAACCCTAAACACAAAAATCTCTACCTTAACTTCCTCATATCTGTGTGAGGTTTAGGTTGCAGCTGGATTTTGGCCCAATGACAAATCAACTTCGAAGCTCTAGCCTGAATTTTTGCTTGGAGTCCATTTTAATAGTCAGGTTTGAGTCTTAGAGACTGGTAGTGACTCCCAAATGTATTCATTTTCAAGCTATTCCTTGGTCTAAACAAACAAAAGCAAGACATAAAAGGCGATACTTATATTCTCAGGCATTACCTGCATTTTTCCATCTCTGGGAATACAGACACAAAAAAAGATGATCCAATGAAACAGTGGAAGAGCTGAGGGATCAATAAGGAGGCAGGGAAAAAGAAAAATGCACCAGAGACTTGTTAGAGTTTGCATGAAGGATTCCTAAATGGGCAGCTGAGAATTGTGTGTTATCTCTGCCAAAATAATGAAAAGCAGATTGCAAAATAAATTAATAACAAAGGGCAGCATCTGGGCAAAAGTGGCTGCATACACTTCTGATTTATTCCAAGGGGAAATATGACAAGACTATAGAACTGAACCAGAATATATTAAAATTTTAAGTTCCTCCTCTAATGCTAATCAGGCTGCCGAGCTCTTCTTTCCCTGTACGTTGCTCAATAGTAAGATAAACTGACTTCTGGATATGATTAACCATGAACCAGTTTAATTAACTGAAAGGAGCCATTCACAGATGGACAACCATCTTGAAAAAGAGCTTGGTGTATGATCTGGGAATCCAGTCCATCCAAGAAGTCTGTGACTTCCATGTTAGGCAAGTTGATGGAAATGATAACAAAGAATCAGTTGAGTAGACACAAGGGTGATACATTGGGGGAAAACAAAATCCTTTATGGAATGTAGCTTTACATCAGAAATAACTAGAGTTGTATGAAGGAGTCAGCATGTGTCTAAATAAAGATGGTTTGGTTGTATGGTTTATAAGCACTTCTGTAGTGCTTTGAGAAGATCCCTCACTGAGTGCTCTTAAAGACACTACATTTTCCTGGGGGTAAGTAAGATAGTCCTCCCTACATTAAGAGTTTATTAAACAATAATCATAACCTTTGAGAAAGGATAAAAATACACAATCGATTTTCAAAATTAAGGAGGTCATCAATGGCACCCATGATTTGATCTCTGATGTTCAACATATTATTAAGCAGTCCTGGAATAAATAGTGAGATAGGATCATTTAGCACTGATACAAAATTATCCAGGATAGTGAAACTGACTGCAGAAGAGTAGCTCATGATACTGAGTGGCTGGTGATCCCTCAGTAAATTAAAATAATTTAACAAGAAACCTCAGTGATACGTACACAATGATGTACTCTAAATTGGCTATGTCACCTCAGAAAAAGTTCTTGAAGTCAGTGTGGATTACTCCACAATTTAAACAAACAATAATCACAATTTAGAAGTTGTCCACAAGTCTCCAGAGGCTACAGATCACAGATAGTAGTTCTTGCTGTAGTAGCATATATTGAAAATTGGCATTAGCAGGTTTCATGACCCTACCTAAGTTATTCAATTCACAGAAAAAAAAACAGTGCAGTTAACAGAGGTGAAGCTTGTTCAGAGAGAATTCAGACTGTCCCAAGTATGCCCCCAGACTTACAACTGATGAAAAACACTTAACACTGTATACCTGATTAATAACATCCTTCACCTGCAGAAAACAATAAATTCCCCACCATTGATAATGTACAGATTTAGAAATCAGCCACTGCCCATAAATAAACTATGCCCATGTTTATGTATAGAAACTATTAAACAACTCACAGAGCTAGCAATGCAATATCTGTAATATTAGATATTAACTGAATATAGTAGAGAGCACTGACTGCAGAGCAGATGGATATTACATGGAGTGTTCGATACTCAGTGTATGTCATCCTAAAAAATAAGGGCTTTGTTTTGGAAGGAATATTTAATGGTGAAAGATAATTAACACTCTCAACTGCACAGAATCCTTCCATTTACTTTTAAAGTAAAAAAAAAAACAAAGTTGTTTTCAGGAGGAAAAAAAAAAACAAACCAAAACCTACTCCAAAACTGCTGCTGTGCCAACTTCCTTCTTTATGCCTATCTTCCCTGCAGAGGATTTAATTCTCAGGAAAGTTCCATAGAAAGCTTGTTTTGCAAAGAGCACACAGCAAGATCACGCATGATAGGACACCTTCAGTTTAGAGTTCTGTTGTGGTTTAACCCCAGCCAGCAGCTAGAACCACACAGCTGCTTGCACAGTTCTCTCCCTTCCCCCCAAGAAGGGCAGGGAGAAAAGGAGGGGAAAGGGAAAGAAAAACAACCTTGTGGGTTAAGATAAAGACAGTTTAACAGAACAATGACAGAAAAGGAAAATAGCAATAATAATGAAGACACAAGTCACTCTCACCACCCAGTGAATTGGTACCTTCCTGAGCAGTAATCGAAGACTCCTGCCCTCCCCCGCCAACCCCCATTTATATACCTAGCATGATGTCAATGGTAGGGAATATTCCATTGGCCATTCCATTGTTCTGTCTATGCTCCTTCTCAGCCTCTATTAGAAACTGAAAGGAGTCCTTGAAAAGTATAAACATCACTTAGCAACAACTAGAACAATATGCATTGTTGACATTCCTGTCACAGCAATCACTAGAAAGAAAATTAACTCTTTCCCAGCTGAAACCAGGACAAGTTCTAAGAGGGATCTGGATTAGATGAGATTGCATGGATTTACATTGGAGAGAACAGTACTAAAATTCATGGGCAGACCCTCATCAAGAATAAAGTGGTACTGAACTCTGAGAGGCTGTGCTAATTTAAAGTGATTCAATCCACTCCCTATCATCAGAGGAAGTGGATACTAGCTCACAATTAACATAACTAAATATGAACACATACGTCAAAAACTGGAAACGAAATAAAATAAACTTGCATATGTTACACAGCTATTCCAATGCTCATTCCAAGAAGTGCTGCCAAAGATTAATTACACAAAAAATAAACTGAACATGAGGGAGCTAGAGATTTTAGGATCATATTAAAGTAAGCAGTCACCAGTGCTTTTAAAAAGGTTTCTCCCTTTCTCATAATTTGAAAAAAAGTTTCAAGGGAGTTAGACAGTTGTAGAAAATACCAGACTTGATAGCTATACTCAAACAGATGTACAGACTGGCTAGTTGCAATGTGAGAATTATTCACATGTCATTATCCTGCTTTGCTTCGGACTTAACAGCTTTGAAGCGTGAGATGGAATGTGCCTCTACGAAGGTGTCTGTGGATGCATGTGAATTATTTTCTGAGACTACTATGTCTAGGTCTACTTTTGTGGAAAGGCCTGGGTTGTGATTTCCTTAAACTGATATGATGGCAATCCTCACGCCTTAAAGATTGATTTTTGATGTTATACTACAGAACAGCCTTCTACTAATGCCATTGCATTTAACTCAATAGCTTAACCTATATTTGGACTCAAAGGAATGCTGCAACACACCTCATATTCATAACTGTTTCCAGCTGGAACACTAATCCATTATGAATACTGAACTATGGCGTACTCCACAATGCCCCATGGTCTTAAGAAGCTACCATGACTCAAGTGCTGAGCAAAAACATCTCTTAATCCTGTTGTCTTCATATAAAAGTCGATCTCCAGTGCCAAACTTCTGCAAAACTCTTCCACTTAATTCCTCACACACACAGAGACATACACCCCCCTTGACAATCTTATAGGCAATCCAAACTTCCCACTGGGCTCCTAGAGGCTCTTTTTGACCTGCCAGTCTCTAGCCTTACATCTACGCATAACTAGTTTTTCCTTGCTTACCTACTGGAACTGGAACAAAAGATGGAAAGGTTATCTTCTTTCAGAACTGTTTGCTTCTCCATGAAAGAGCCAAAATATCTTTGCCAATGAACAATAGCATGCTGTTCCTTCTCGTTATACTGGCATGTAAATTCCCTGAGGATAACTCAAGAAACAAGAGTTACTTCCCTCATAAAGGTTCCAGTGTGCCAATCCTCTGTAAAGAACACTGGAAAAATAACTGTGTGTAACTAGTAAATAGGAAGAGAATGTGTGTTATATGGCAAATTAATCAAAAAGGGCACTAGAACTAACTCCTTGAAGTGGCTAGGAATATTGATGAAATCACATAACTGTTTTTTGCTTCTTTGAAAAGACATGACAGTTTTTCAGAGCTTAACCCGACACTGAGTTGTTAATAGCACTAGAAAGTTACGTACACAGCAGATAAACTGTGTAATATGGACACAGAGGCAGTGTGCTTAAACACAAAAAAGTTTGGGAAAATCCTGTGGTGGTTGGTTGTGGATTGGTTTCTCTTACCTAGTCTGGAAACACAGGAAGTCTTCCACTTCAGTTAGATTTAGACCAAAATTATTTTCTTCTTGACCTTTCTGTCAACGTCTGCTTTTCACAGCCTGTCTCTTTTGGATATACTAAGCAAGCCTTTCAGGTACTCAGAAGAGGCTTTTCAAAAAACAACCTCCTGCCCCAGTAAGTTCTGGAGATCAAGAGATGCCTTCAGAAAGTTGCCAAGTAGAAATCAGCACTCAGGTTACAAATGTGGCCTTCTCTACCACAAGCTAGAAAAAGAGAAGCGGCAATAACAGGATCAGGGCCAGGATCCAGAGGCAGTAACTGACTTCCAGAGAGTCCCTCTGTCAGCTACATTCTGTCAAGTCTGGATGCAGCAAAGAATTTGCTCCTTTCAGTTTACTCTTGGACCCTGAAAATTACAAAGTGCTGAAGAATGAAACAATCTAAGTGTCAGCAGCTCACAGCTTTTTCTGGACAGGAACTCGGAAATACAAGATGACGAATGCACAGACAATCCCACTCATGAGGCTCCATGAGGCTGTTGTGCTTTTCCTTGCCCCAGCATAGATCTACAGCAAACCTAATGAAGTCAGTGCCACAGTGATGTAAAATCAAGTCTTCCTGTTTTCATGGCATGAACCAGTAAAATCTGTTCAGAAAAGCAGCTCACCAGGATGTACAGAGCTGATTTAAGATAACTTGTAATAATCTATAGAATAAAGGGATTATTAACTACCACAGTCACACTGTTTCTGAAAAGCAAGGCTCTCCTGCCCCTATCTCTTCTACAAGGATAACAGAACTCTGGCAAACAGAATGGTTTGAGCAAGACAACATAAATTTAAACGAATTCCTCCTGCATTGTATTACTCTCTGCAACAGATGTATGAGAAACCATTTTACTGAACATAATTTATTTCACAAACTCAAGGGTATAAGCAATCCTCTTGTGCCTCTTCAGTTGTGAGGCTCATCACTCTCTGGATAATTATATATATAGATATATTATTTTTGTGGAGGAGAGGCTTGATTAGAAAATAGAAAATGCATTCTTACCTGTGAATGGAACAGATGTAGGATTATAGCCCTTAAGGTAGTGGACGAAAATCCAAAATACAGCTTTTAAAGACTAGCAGTGCAGGCACATTATAACATAAAATATTGGTCAGGTTTCGATGTCACTTAAGTCTGGGTAGAAAGAAAGGTACAGATCTCATTTTCCTGATCTCTTCTGCAGGCATTTGAGAAGGGAAATATTTCTGTTGTGGGATAGCGGAATAAGTATGTCAGGTGTAAACCATGGCTGAACCTGACAGACTTCAAACAGTATGTTTTCTGGTATGTACAAAAAATGGACTTTCATATTTTCAGTGTTAATGTTGCAACCTGCAAACTGACTACTTGGCAAACAGGATAGTCCTGAGAGAAGACAAGCATGACAGTCACTTTATCTACTACTTCCCCTGTCTCTGTAGGGCTGAAGACACCTTATCAGGAGGTCTTGACAAGAGAGGAGCTCTGTGGTAAACTATGATACGCCATTGTTGCACAGAAAAGGTCCCCTTGAACAGCGGATTTCAATGGACCTGTGGGAACTGGGTTCCACCATCTGTCTGGGAAGAGAGGGGTAATCCTGGTTAAACAGTTGTTGTCTCTTTTAAACTACAGCAGTGGTTTACATAAAAAAGGAAATTAAAAATGGCTTCTCACTATAAAGGGAAAATGATGTCCAGATGCAAGGACTCTTAACTCAGGCTATTCTTTCAATATGGAAAAACTATCTGGTGACTAATGACACTAAGGTTTATTTTTATACTGTTCAAGATGAAGATACTCAAGTTATCTCTACATGACTCCAGGTAATAAAAACAAAGTTTTTCTGTCTTACATTCTTATTGAGAAATTCCATGCTGCCTTTTGCATTTCCAACAAACCACACATGAATGTGGGTTTCTGTCCTGGGTCACTCTCCAGGGAAAGCTGAATTACATCATGTATTCCTTTTCCTCACATGGCCTTGGAAACAGTCTCTCTCTGCTCCATTTTGCTGTATTTAGTACAGGAATGCTAGTACTAAGCTAACTCCTAGAGAGATATAGGAGGAAAGAACACGTTCATGACTCTGAGGGGTCAGCTATTATACTAAGGTGGTAAATATAAAATCAGTCTGGATTAAAAAGTACACTTCATCTTGGAAGCATTACTGAACTTTACAAGAGAGGCTTTGAAGTGAAATCACCATTTGTTTCTCCACTGTTCTTTTAAATAGATCCTTTTTCTGCCTTGCCCTAGTGGATGTCAGCAGTGACTTGTCATTGCTGTGACTTCATCTCACACATGAACTAGTTTTTGCTGGGAGTATCAGCAGCAGCAGCACAAAGCCCACAGACTGCAAAAGTCATCAGAGGAGATGAGTAAATACTCATGTGGTTAGGCTGTGTTGGAACTTCATGCTGTCACAACTCCGCAGCTGACTGTACCAAGCCAGCTACTTTTAAGCCATGCTGCATCTATGTAACTAGCTATAGCCTGTGACGAAGAAGATGAAGATTAGTAAAAGCCAAATTCCATATTGATTTAGATCCTATGCAGCGCCACCAAGAAGAAGAAATTGCCTTGTATTCTTTCTTGTAATTGCTTTGTATTCTTTCTTGTATGGTTTAATTTGAGTCTCTGAACATAAGTGGAATGGACATGTTTGGGAATGAAAGGAAACGTGTTTTGCTCCCCTGCCACTCTTTTAATTGGCAATTTGTGACGTAAGTCACAACAATAATGATAGATGTGATTCTTTCCCAACATTCAATTTTCTTAGCCAATAACTAGGGAAATAATAAACCAAATTCTACTTCAAGTTACACTTGATGCAATCTCATTAGGTTGAATTATATTGAACAACAAGTTCCTGTAAAGCAGTGTCATAGTTTCGGCTGGGACTTTCTTGCTGGCAGCTAGTACACTGCTATGTTTTGGGTTTGGGATGAGAGTGGTGTTGACAGCACACTGATGTTTTTAGTTGTTGCTAGGCAATCAAGGCCTTTTCTGCTCCTCACACTGCCCCTCCGGCAAGTAGGCTGTGAGTGCACAAAAAGTTGGGAGGAGACAAAGGCAGGACAGCCGACCCCAACTGACCAACTGAATATTCCATACCATGTGATGTCACGCTCAATATATAAAGCTCAGGGAAGAAGAAGGAAGGAGAGGACGTTCAGAGTTATGATGTTTTGTCTTCCCCAGTAACCATTATGTATGATGGAGCCCTGCTTTCCTGGAGATGGCTAAACACCTGCCTGCCAATGGGAAGTAGTGAATGAATTCCTTGATTGCTTTGCTTGCATGCATGGCTTTTGCTTTACTTATTAAACTGCCTTTATCTCAACCCATGAGCTTTCTCACTTTTACTCTTCCAATTCTCTCGCCTGTCCTGCTGTGGGGGGAGTGAGCAAGTGGCTGCGTGGTCCCTGTTGCTGGCTGGGGTTGAACCACAACAAGCAGCCTCTCTGCAACTTAAGAATTAAGACCCAGGTCTCTAAGGCTCTATAGTTTTAACTTTTTTTTTCCTCCAAGTGCTGTAATTTGGAAGTAATTACTGCAGCTCAGAAATTTCTAGAACAAATGAACTGTTCAATTCTGTTCTTGTAATTTTTTCCCTTTTTTTCTGTTTTCCTAAATATTTCCAAAATCACCTTCAGTTTTGGTTTGTTTTCGTCTTCCCTGTGCTCCCATTATGGCTTCTCATTTCTTTGCCCCATCCTACCTCTCCATCATTCCTGCCTTTACTGTTTCTCCTTTCAGATTCTGCTACCAACCTGCTGTGCAATTGTAGCTTGGACCCTTTTGGATTTAGCTTCTCAAAAGTGAGAAAAGAGAAATCTTCTAAGCATGGGATTCATTTCACCCAACTTCAGGTACTGAAGAGCTGAGCCTGTAGCTGATGATACTTTTAGAAATCCATTTGTCATCCATAGAAGAGAAATGAGCACCTCTAATGAGTGATTTCTCCTGTCATTTAAAAGACTTCCAATAAATTGCCTTCTGCACAATGCTACTACTGCTAACTAAGCTGTGGGTAAATATAGCTGAGATGAATTCTCAAGCTGCCGAAGTTTGACACTGAGAAGCTCTTGTTGCTTTGCATAGCTCTAAGGAAAAAAAAAAAAGAGAAACTGAAGCAGTTCTCTTGCTGACAGCTGATTGACTGCTGAGCACCACACAGTAATAGCAGTAAAACGGAAGAAAACAGATGGGTCAATTTAAAACTCCCCAAATTAAATACATCTGCAAAAGGTGTAAACTGCATTTTATTTCTATGTGCAGTCAAGGGGAAACCACCTAAAAGGAAGAAAATTGGAATCTAACCATATTTTTTAGACATGGTTAGATCTCGAATATTCAGTTAACTCACCCAAACAGAAATAACTATGAAAGATATTAGAAAAGTTCTGCATCTTAACCCAACATACAGAAATGGAATGGAGAAAAATTTGGAAAAAGAAGAGTCAGAACCCAGAGACACTGAATCCCTTAGAAGACACTGTTCATAACTGCAATACAGTGTTCTCATATAGACAACTGGACCCCAAAAGAAGACCATTTGCCAAAGCAGTTCAAATTGGCAAAACAAAGGCTTCAACCCTGTCCAGAATGACACCTGAGAAGAGTATATATGGTAAGCATAACAGAGCATCCAAACTGCTACAACAGCTGAGAGGACACAAAGTGCTTACCATCTTGTCCTCGATACTATTGGGCAGTTGGTATCAGCTAGACACTTAGTATATGGTAGAGTTAAGACTGTTTGAAGGGCACTTTAAAATATTTACAAGCACAAAACCTTCAGGAGGTTACTTTTCTCCACCTTCCTTCTAAAGCTAAACAGATGGTAAATGTTTCTTAGCTAAATATTCTGCCAAACACTCTGGCAAAGTAGCCTGATACATCACAATTGATCTTTCCCTTCTTCCCATGCACTCTTCCACCAAATCCTGAAGAATGAAAGGCCAAAGGCACACTCTGTAGCTAAGAGCCAGCTTGAGGACAGATCTTCCTGCACTATCCATAGCTGAATGTACATTTTTTTATATCGTGAATAAATTACAGAATCACAGAATGGTCAGGGTTGGAAAGGACGTCTGGAGATCATCTAGTCCAACCCCCCTGCCAGAGCAGGTTCACCTACAGCAGGCAGGTGAAATTCTGTCTTGGGGCACTGGAATAGATGGACATTAGAAGTTTATACTGCAAAGGCAGAACATAAAACCAATGATTAATAGTATTCTCTACGCTTAAGATTTTTTGGTTTTAGCATTCTGCTGTCTTCCTCTTGGCTAAGCAGACCACAAATTAGAATAACCCAGGGCCCAGAGCTACAAACAGAACTACATGTTGTTTACTACTGTGAGAAGTTCAAGTGATGTCAAGGTGACTGTTCAGCAGTGAACCTGCTATCACGATGAGGCCTGACAAGTATCTAACTTTGAGGCCCTGTTGATTGTTCTCTTCATTTTTACCTATGTATGGGTTGTAGGTGGCCAGGTGCCAGCAGCAGGGTAGCTGTAGGTGTGGCTTCTTTGAGAAGAGACCAGGAGGTGCCCTGTGCTGGGCACAGCCATTTCTAGCCAGATTCAGTGGACCTGTCACAGGACACAGCTGAGCCCATCAGTGAAGCTGCTGGCACCTCTGTGAAAACATATTTAAGAAAGGGCAGAAAATTCCAGACAGGCAGAGCAGGAGGAAAAAAAAGAGTGAGAAACAGCAGAAGGAACACCAAGGTCAAAGGAGGAGAAAGTGCTCCGTGAAGGAGCAGGTATTGTCACACAGTCCATGGATGACCTGTACAGATGGATATTCCTGAAGGAACTGTGTCCTGTGGAAAGCCCACACTGGAAGCAGAGGAAAAGTGTGAGAAGAAGGAAACAGCAGAGAGAAATTGCTATGTACTGACTGTATCCAGCACTCCCCCTTACATAGCTTGTGGCTTGGCTGAAAGGACCGAGCATAATCTGCAGTGTTAACAAGGCAGAAGGAGAGGAGCCTGGAGTGAAGTTGAGCCTGGGAAAGGGCGGAGGAAAGGTGTTTTCCCTATGCCTTTTTTAACATTTGTCTTCTCATTTCCCACTACCCAAATCAGGAATTAAATATTTATTTTAATCACCAGTGAATTAAGTTAAATTCCCCAAGTTGAGACTGCTTTGCCCACAACAGTAATGGGTAAGTGATCTCCCTGTCTTTACCTTGACCTTTTCTCACTCCTATTTCTCCCCCTTGTCCTGCTGGGGGTGGGGAGGAATGAGTGAGCGGCTGGATGCCAGCATGGGCCAGCCCACCACAGCCTTCAAATACTCTCATATTACATGGATTTTGGTGTTGGCTGGTTTGTTGGTCATTTTATTCACAGCTGCTTATTCAGAAGTTCTCTAGAGCTGCTCTTCTTTGATTTTTCATCTTTACTATCTTAGACTTACCCAGTTAGGTATGTCAGTAGATGGGCTCCTCAGAATGAAGTAACGCAACCAAGCAGTACCTCATGCGATGACTGACGGTCCTTTTCTGTTGGAAATGTCAAAGGAAGGAACTCCTGTCAGGGAGGATTTTCCCATCACAAAAATCCTCACCAGATCTGCATTACTGGCTAAAATGCTGGTACCATATGCTGTCTCTAGCCTCCAGGAAGGTACCTACAGCAGGAATATGCTAAGAGGACTTTTCAGATAGTAGCTTTCCCTGATAATCAGGGCAGAGATCTCCAGGCAATTGAATAGCACATTTTTTTATCAGCTTTCTACCCTGAGCCTGTGTATTCTATGTGGTGCCCACCCAAACAGTCAGAACCCCCCTACTGCTTTTTTTTTTTTCCAAACATGAGATCACACAGACAACAGAAAATGTTCAGACCCAAAACACTGAAATCAATGGGCTTCAGTTGGCAGCACAGAAAGCCAGTCAGAGGAAAGAAACCATGGGTTCTCTGCCTGGGAAGAAAATAAATGCAGTGTTCCCTATATTCCTTCTAGCAAGTTCACAAGATGGCCACAGTCCTGCCTTTGCTACTTGCATTCATTCAAACAGGTTACATGAAGGCTCAACTCAAGTGCAATTTTTCATGAAGCAGTTGAGCAAATGCACGCTTGTTTCGGGCCACTGGCCCATCTGCTCTGCATTCTCTACACAACTGCATTGCAGCATATAAATCAACAGTCCATAGAAGTGGTTTAAAATCTGCTTGCACTCCCACTGTCTACATCTGAGGATCAGTTTTATTATTATCACAATTGTTATGATTATATTTTTTCCTGCGTGCCATAAGCCATACCACTAAATTCCGTCCAATTAGATTTGGAAGTTATTGAGACAGAGAAGAGCCTATCCTCGCGAACAGCCATCATAACTCTTTTTTCAGCATTCTGAATAAATGGCCAGCCTTTTGTTCTCCCTAAACTACTACAATAGTGAAAAAGGATGAAGATCATTCCATTACCCACTTGTGGGCAAAATCCTGGCAGGGATAAACTGAGCCCCAGGATTTCTATTTCCGCAGTCCCCAGGTACTGTATGATTTTTATAGCACCACTGGCAACTGCTGCATATGTTGGAGCAATCAAGCATCAGTTACACCAGGGACAGAAAGACTGGTTGTGTTGTTATTAGGGGAGAGGCAAGGAGTTTCATTCTTCTGTCTTGCCCCTGCTGAGTGTGCCACATGCTGAGAGCACTCCTTGTGACACAACGATGCAGTCCTCTAGGAGTATTCTAGTTGGTCAAAGTATATGTCCTGCACCTTAATTTCTTCTATTTAAGTTCCAAAGAGAGTTTGAAAGAGTGTCTTGGAATAAATGTTTGCATGGTACAGTCACTACTTGCACAGAGCAGTCAAGAAGGACCACAGTCTTTGAAGGCCATACAATTAGGAACCTAGCTCCCAGTGAGCTCAAATGAGACCTCTGCACCTAACTACTGTTTAGGAACCTGCAAACTTTGACAATTAATCCTTAAATCCATAAACATCACGGTGAGTTAGGCTGAAAACAAAATACACGAAGGAAATCAGATTAGTGAATATCGTAATGGCACCAGGAGGTATAATTATTATTATTACTACTACTACTATTATTTACTATGGCCAGCTGGGATGGAGGCCCAATTACATTGGTCAACTGCAGAAAATACAGTCCTTTTTCTGAAGGACTGCCATCTACATAACAAACTGTATTCTCTAAGTATTCTACTCAGATAGAGTCTTAGTAGACCAAACATAAGGATAAACTGACAACAGTCTGAACAACATCTGAAAACCTGTTACTACGTGTTATATGGCAGCTGGTCCTCTTCAGCCTCTTGATTATAAAAGATGTGTTGGCATCAAATTTTGAATAAATGTCTTTCTCAAAGTCCCAGTCTTTTCCCTAAGACTGTGTTCTTACAAAACAACAGAGCATTACGTGAGAGACCTCTAAACCAGCTCCAAAGAAACTGGAATGTGAACACTGCGCAATACCTTGTTGTGCAGAGATGAACCTTTAGGCACACGAGACTGCACAGCTACATCAGTACAGCTACAGTGCTTTCAATACTATTATTTCGTCATTCAGAAGCATTTCTGATGTCTCTGCACTATGTGGTACAAGCATAGTCCAGTTCTTTACCCTGTCTATGTCTAAGTCCAGCATTCTATTTCTTTGATGCTTGTACCCAACCCAGGGAATGTATCCGCTTGTCTCTTTTACACATGGCTTCTTTCTGTGACTGCACCACATGGAGCTCTCAGTAGTTTCAATAATTATTTGGTTTATATGTGGTCATTTCCTCCATCATCCACCATCCTGAGTTGTATGCAAAGGACTGGGAGCAGACTTGTGCTCCATGTTCACATGGAGGCTCCTGGACGATCCTTATAGGGACCACTGTCTTCCCTTACCTGTGGAACTACTTGTCTTTTCTAATGCATACGGAAAGCCTCTGTGGCAGTGAGATTCATGAAGGTGTTGGTACCTAGCTTGTAAGGTCAGTAGATTTGTCTATCCCTAGACCATATGGCATTGCTCAAATAGCAAGGGAGCAAAAAAAGGCAGAAAGAATATTCTAGCTATCAAATTATCCAATGTCCTTTCAGATGCTGAACAGACAAGAAGGAAGGACCTCAGTAGGTCATCTAGTCCAACCTCCTCCACAAAGTAGGGTCAGCCATGAGGTCAGGCCAGGTTACTTAGTGCTTTATCCAGCTGGGTCTTGAAAATCTCCAAGGAGAGAGAGGGAGAGTGCACAGCCTCTGTCCTTATACTGAAAGTTTTGCCCTTTTTTTTTTTTTTTTTTTTAATTTCTGGGAAGAGCTATATGAATTTCTGTTACCCAAGTTCTCAACAAGGTCTGTAGCTGCTCGTGTAAAACTTAAAATCAGCAAAAACAAGTAATATCATTTAAGATTCAGACATTTTTTGAAAGCTGAAACCTTAAACATCTCAGGAAATCCATGATTGTTAATTCTGTCAACCTCTAAGTAATTCAATGAGCTTATGTGTGTGTAAATGGTATTTTTCTATCTGTAGTCTAACTATAATATGAATCCCTAACCTTTCATTTCAATCTATGTCCTTTGTCTCCCACCATGCAGCCACTGCAAAGGGCCTAGGTCTGTCTTCTGGATAAACTCATCAGTAATGGCAAGCTGCTGTCAGGTTCCCCCAAAGCCATCTATCTCTTCTCCAGGCTGAAAAAATGTAGTTGTTACAGCCTCTCCTCAGAGGGCCTGTGCTCTCAGCCCCAACCATCTCGGTGGCCCTTCACTGAACTTACTCCAGTTTATCATTGTACTGGGAGGCCCAAAACTGGGCACAATATTCTAGGTGTGGACTACAAACTGTGTGTAGAAGAGGATAATCCATTCTGCTGACTACTGGCTATGCTACTGTTCAAGCCCAGGATGCTGTTGGCCACCTTTGCTGCCAGGACACATTGTGGGCTCATGCTCGGCTCACTGCCTAACAAGATCCCACGGCCTTTTCAGCAAAGCTGCTCCCCCAAGGCAGTCAGTTCTTTTCTTATATTGCTGCAAGGGATTATTCCTACCCAGGTGCCAGATTTTGTGTTTGTCCTTGTTGAATTTCATAACATTTGTCTGCCTAATTGCCAAGCCTGTCTAGGACCCTCTAGATGGCAGCCCTGTTGTCCACAGTACAATTGGTCCCCTCAGCTTGGTGTCATCCACAAATTTGACTTGCCGTCTTTGGGTCATTGAAAATGTTAAAGGGGAAATGTCCCAATACAGTACTTCACTTGCTTCCAGCCACCAAGTAGAGTATCACCCATTAACTACTACTGTTTTAGCTCAATTATCTTTTTTTTTTACTCTTCTGGTTGTCTGGTTGTTGTATGATACCTAAAAGTGTTTGGGGGTGGGGGAAGCGAGAAAAGACAGAGATAGCTCCCATGCTTGCTTTCAGGTGACTCAACTAAGGCCTTGGGAAATATTCACCATCACTATATATCTTGTAGCTATAAAGACCTGTAGCCAGAAAGGACTGTTGGATCCTCTTTAACATGGTTCAGAGGATGACGTTTAAATCTCTAACACCATCTACCAGCGATAATATCAGCTGCAAGACAACAGAACCGTAAACAATGTGTGCACAGCAAGAGGCTGTGCGTTGAATGTATCACTCATTTTTGACCTTTCTTTAACACGCATCATTGGAGACAGTATGTCTTTGCAGACCAAGAATACCATGTTGCCTTTCCTAGAAAGGTGTATTTGACACACTGCTATAGCCAGAGGCCATTTTGTCTTAAGCTTGCTGTAAAAGAGCCACATTCAGGATGCCATCACCTGTATGCCCCCTGGATATAAGGCTATCAGCAAGACTCAGTCTCACGTGGGTTCCACCTCTCTCCCTCACATACATTGTCATACAATTTTACTATTTCCATCTCAGCTACTGTCCCTCTTGATTTCTATGATCAGATGATGGGCATTTCTGTAAAGTTCTGGTCAAAAGGAGCAATCTTCTCATTTCAGTATGAGCAGATAGCTCCAAAAACATTTTTTTAAAAAACAGTTTTCTATAGGTCTTACACAGTGATAAATTGGACACGCTGGAGAGCTGGGTGCTTATACTGACAGCTTAAGTATCTTGAGCCAAATCTTCATGGTGTTCCTAAATGAAACTATGTTGGCTGACCAGCCAGCCTCCCTCATTGTCACAGTGTAGTACATTTCTAAATTGCTTACATCTATTAGCACCTAATGCTAATCTTTGAACTGATATTTCTCATTAGGATCAATTCCCTATTAATCTGACACATTATAGCCCTGACTGCATGGAAAAATCAATCGCCTTTAATTGTTTAGCTGAGTTCTATCTGACACAAAGAGAGAAATAATATCCTTCATCCTTGAAACAGCTAGAGCTAAGGTAAGTGAAAATAGTCATGTGAATCACAGCCATATAGTTCATCTTCTTCCAATGACTATTTTATGTCATGTCAGAGCACCATCTTTGCCTATTTCCATACTGTTGCTTTTTTTAGTGTACCCCCTAATTATTCTGCACAACCCATTCATGCAGTGCACCCCACACGTCCCTTATCTGGGACAGAGTGACCACTGAACTTCTGCACCCACCAGTCCAACTGCCTCCTGACCTGCTGTGTTTGTGACAGACATATGATCAGCCTGAGATAACAGTGCAAGGTTCTTCATCTCCAAGTATCCCATTGCCTTGTTCTGTGATCACTGCAGAGTATGCATGTGTGGTTCTGAGTACTGCATACTGTACACTTAAAACCAAACAAAATAAAGGTTTGCTAACTCAGTGCATCAACTCAATTAACTTACGGCAGTATCAATAAGCAGAAGGATCTTTTGCATCTGTAAATTAAAAGACTTTGAACCATACCTAAAATTAAGAGGGGGAAAAAGCGAGAGGAATCAGATTACAATTTTATTCCTGAGTCAAATTTATCCTTCTTGTCACTTCCGTTGCTTGTGCACAATTCACTGTGATCTGTGAAAGTCTGAGGCAAATAAACAAAATTTGTATTTCACAGTGGCATCGTGCAAATATGGAGTCAGGCAAAGAGACAGCAAGATGAAAGCAGCAGAATTCGAAGTAGACAGCACAGAATAAAGGATATCTTGCGTAATTTGCAGTAAAGAACCTCCCCAGGAACCTTGCTCTTGCTTGAAAGATCTGGGAACAGAACCAGATGTAGTAGATATTTTTCTTTCTCAATATTTTTGCAAGTTGTTGGCTTAGAGACAGTTGAGAAGCAATCAGATAGCCAAAGTATAGTCTAAGTGTTTTTTATACCCTTGACTTTTTTAATTTACAGGTGTTAATACTTGCAAAGGTCCGATAGTAGCTTTGCAGGTGGTGAAAAATTAAGTGATTAGCAATTAAGAAGTCTAGAAAACCATAGAAAGTTTAAAAAATCTCAATTGGAACATAAAAAGATGATGCTACCATGGTGTAAGTTACATGAATGTAGATCAGTGTCAGGAGAAAAAAAAAAGATGTAACAAGATCTACTGTTTGCAAATTGATGTCATATCAGAGTAGAAGTGAATTGGTAATTATGAGCTGTGATGATAATTATCCATTGAATTCATTTATTTAGGGAACTAGGATTTCCTTAAGCTGTGTCCAGCTGTCTTTCTAACAGATGTACTACAGACTGAAGAGGAGCTGGTGGCTGAGTGCAGAAAGTATTGCTGACATTCTTCATCCTGCACAAGTTTCAGACTTGGAAGGCATTAGTCCTAATGTTTCGTGACATCCTTAAAACTAGAAAAGGGTCACCTGCTCTCAATGTATAACTGTTGATGAACAAAACTTTCCAGTCTAACCGGCAAGTCACACTGTTCGCATTCTAAAACTGTTGTGTTTGGCCTTCAGGTGCCTCTTTAAGAGGCTTTTGCTTGCTCAGAAAGCCTAGTCACCTCAGATTTAAGAAAACACAGAGAAAAGATACTGATTTGCTTCACCACTATTAGCTCCCATGATATCCAAAACCCATTCCCATCAGGTCCCCATCTCCACTTTCATAGCATCTTCAGGGAGGTCCAAGAAAAGACAAAATTGCACATAGGTAAGAAAAAAAGATAATAGAGTTTAAATCCTCCTCCAAGCACTTTCCATGGATCAGAAGCCCAACAGCTACAATTAGACTGAAGGTCAGTAACAGATTTCATACTCCCTAGCGACCGATTTATACTAGAAAGATGACAGCACTCTTTCTAAGGTTTATCGCATTAAATCTCCATTTTCACAAAGACACCTAAATACAGAAATTAGATGAGCTACAATTACTACAGAAACAAGGGGTTTGAATTAAAGTAAAAGGACTACCAACAATTTAGTTAGCTCTACAGCAGTAGCTTCAATCATAACATTGCCCTGGGTAACTGATCTGTCTTGCTCTCTGAGGCAACAGCTCACTGAGGAGAAAAATGTAATGTTTTTGTACAGTTTTTTCAGTTAAATCCCAAAGCTGAGACTGAAGAATGTTAAAAGCAGAAAATTTTATTTTTTTTTTTACACCTAGGCAAAACAATCCAAGGCTACCTTACAAAAACAGAAAAAAGAATATAACATCACAGAGGGTTTTCACCTAAACAAACAGGTCAAACTGTCAAACATCTATGAGAAATCCACCAGATGGATACAGAAGCACTGCGAGAGGAATAAGTCCCTAGATGAGATAGTTTGGATTACAGAAATGCTATTTTCATGCATGTGTTATTATTTTCAAGATGTGTTTATATGCTTCAATGATGCAGAATTTAATGGTATATCAATGAAGTTTGGTAATATTTTTTTATTTTTTAATCTTATGTAGCTTTTAAATTATGTGACAGAACTGCCTGTAAAATGCTGTGGTCATGGAGGCCAGTTTTTGTCCATTGTGGAGTGAAAATTAAAGTAGGTTTTACAAGAATTTGCTTCCCCATAAGGTACGTTGCAGCTGTAGAGAGCCTTGAGAACAGCTGTTCTGGGAAGCTGAGTTTTGGCCTTATACGTAAAATGAGACAAAAATTTCACAGAGGTTTTTTGCTCCATATGCTTTATGAAAGAGCATGTCATGGCATAAGAAGATTTGCAAGTTCTAAGTAAAAACTACCTTTCTATTAGTGACTTATCCAATCCTTAGTACAATAGATGCTTACCCAGGATGGTGTTTTTAGGTGCTACCGTAAGGGAAAGGAAAAACAAAAATAATGAAACCTTGTAATTTACACTCCAATCAGCTAATGATGCCCCACACCCATGACAAACCATGCTGTGAAATGACATGATTCAATGTAGGCCTGCAACCTCAGAATTAGATGCTGTGCGATCTTTTCTAATCTCTGCCACTGACTCACTCCATGTGCCTCTTAGCTGTCTCTTGTGTAATTGGAAAGTGAAAGTACTGTCACTTACTTAATTTTTAGCTCTACAGAGGAGCAACAGATCAGAAAGGTGCTGCTAGAATTATTTTTCCACTTCAGTAGTTGTGAATCATAAATGACAAAGCATGAAATATGAAAAGGAGAACAGGAGTACAGATTGAGTTGATTGAATAATACTTTTGTAAAAGGTGAGCTTACTCCCCTCCCTGCCCTTTTTTTTTAATGTCTGCTATATAGGAAAATCCCGAAGTTGGAACTGTGCGTGAGGAAGTGCAGAAGTCCTGAAGGCTGCCCCGCTACCTCTGTACTACCAAAGAAATACTTGAGTCAAGCTTCAATATTTGGTCGTTTTCTGTAAAACATTTTTTTTAATATTAAATGTACATTCTTTGGCAGGCAAGTAGGGTTCAGGAGATCTGTGAAAAGAGTGCAAATGAAAGATCATTTAAAAATAACCACATGCTAGGTGATATCTCAATTTAAAAATTGAGCAGTATTCATATCAAGGAATCTGATTTTTGTGTGTCTATTAAAGACAATGCAACTCCCCAGGGAAAATGGCTTATCATTTCATCCAAAAGGTCTACTGAGGCCACAATTGGAAGAACACAGCTGCACCTTGACTGTGCATTCCTCCTGTGTCACCACCTCTCTGCTTCCATAAAGGAAACTAAAGCCTGGTTATGGCATGCAAGACAACATGCAGGGCCAGACTCTCAGCTACAGCAAATCAGAATATATCCACTGATTTAATGATGCTATCTTAATTAGGCAGGCTAATGTTTTGCACTTGGAGATTCTTTTAATTGCTTTGGGAGCCAGCAAAGATTTGGCCTGCATAGTAAACATGTCACTTTCCTCTGAGGAGCCTGCCAAAAGTAGAAAGTTGATGGCTGTTCATTATTTTCCATGCATTCCTTACATTTTTTACTACAAAGATTAGATTCCCTCTTAGCACGTTCTCCTGAAGCACTGTGCTTTCATGTATCCCAGAAGTGTTAATGAATCAGTCAAGACTGAATTTGGAACAATTTACAGTTTTTTCCTCATGTTTATCCATGTCAGAAGCAGCACTAGTAGTACTAGTAGTAATATAAAGGCTTACTTCCTATTTATTTATCTTATAACTTATTTACATTATAGTTATTTACACTATTATTTTATTTATATTATATATTTATTTATATTTATTTACATTATTATTTTATTTCTATCACTTGGATAGTTCTAGAAGGCTCCTAACGTTCTTTTATGTAGGCCCAGCTTCCACTAATTCCTCAAATTACTGACTGAGAAAAATCTTGGGGGTTTTATTAAAATTTTAGATCACTCGCATATATGTTATTATCATTTACAGGAACCTGCATCATTAATTTCCCAGAAATTTTATACAGAAGACAGCTGGCTGGAGCAGAAGTTCCCCCTTGCAGGTCAACTGATAATTACATTTAACAAGTATGATGGGTGGCCCGATGAGCAGATGGATAGATGGATTTTGGTATATCACCCATAAAACTATCACTGATTTTTTCAAAACAAATTAAATGAAGTTGGAATTCCAACCCCATTAAAAAAAAACAAAACAAAACAAAACAAAACAGTGAAAAGTTAGCTTTCAAAGAGATTTAAGCACAGGTAGGCAGCCAAGTTCACAATACAGACACCACTCATATTACAAGCCTAATAAATGTTGCCACGGTATAGCTAATGAATTGCTCGAAAACCAGCAGCTCTGGCTGAAGTCCCAGAAACCCTGTGGCAAAGGGAACCTTCAGAGGCCTCAAATGAAGATCATGAACTAGTCAAGGGTGGGAGGAGGCAATGCCCACCTTGTCAAGGGGACCCAATCCCACCAGCCTTCTGAGGACACCTCAGGCCTGGCACCAATTAGATCTCACTGCAGAACTGTTATGAGTAGGCAGCTGGGTACCACAGCATCCACACAAAAAAAAAACTGCACCAAGAGAGGCAAGGGAGCGGTCTGATTGCCAGAAAATGGGGCTCTTCCACAGCTCAGCAGTAAAAGCCTAATCACTACACAAGCCAAGGGAAAGTATCATTGCTAAGCACCCAAAACTGATCATTTAGCACCTCTGCACCTCACCTTGCACTGTCAGAGAGTTCTAGTAATGTTTTGCCTCCAAGTCGTCCTTTCTTCACAGCTTACTTCGTAAGGGCACTGGGAAGAAAAAAACCTGCCAGTTCCAGGTCTGGAAATCCCAGGACCTAGCAGGCTGCTTTCCAAAGTCTGCACCTGAGTTTTCAAATCCCATGCCCTCTGTAAAAATATCTATTTCTTCCTACCACTAAAAGACAAAGGCAAATTCCTCAGGCGGCAGCACAATAGCATCAGGGTTCAGAGGCAGGAAGCAAAGCAGTGTTCCGTGGGATGCTAACCTGCTGTCCTTGTCACATCACTTGACCTGAAGCAGTAGCTAGGAGAGCTACGGAATAGCCTGCTGAATAGCAAGATGAAAAAGTGGTTAAAGGGTGACTACAACTTAAGGAAAGAACATCTGTACCTTGGGGAGAGAGAAGTCACGAAAGTCAATTCTGCAAATGTTTAGACGTACATTTAAGTGTACGTTCCTAAGAGGTGCTTTTGATTCAGTTCTGGTGAGCAGAGGGATAGACGAACTCCTACGCTCACCAGTCCAAAAGAAAAAAAAAGTAATCTCTGGCTTATTTCCCTGCAACTGAACAGTGGAGGGAGAGTCAGCAAAGTGACCTTGCACCCCTCACTCGCCTGTATGGTACACAAACGCATGCCTCACAACTGAGTCTAGAATATCAGGTGTCAAAGAGAAACAGGTACACGAATCAATGTATTCTGTAGTGCGGGCAACTGGGCCGTTCATCTCTCCTCCTTCAACATGAAAAACAGAGAAGTCTTCTCCTCTTTGGTCATTAATTCATTGGTGAAGTCTCAGAATCATCGTCATATGTCTGATTTTATTACTCCAAATAAGTGCCTCCTACATGCCTTTCCACATGGGTTCTAGCCTATAGATGTACAATTCCCAATGAAATTAATTAAAAATTAGTTTTGATAAAGTACAGTGACTGCATAAATAGATTGAACGGAACTTTCTCACTTGTCTTTCAGAGGGAGAGACACAATTTTGCTGCTGTTTTCTAAACAACCCACTTTCAGAGCTCACTAACATATAAACCTTTGTGAATATGAGAACTACTAGGCACTGCCTTTAAGATACTTAGTCCAAACATGGCTCCTATAAGCGGACACTCATGGTCCTTCACCTGTTGACACCAGCAGAGTGTCTAAACAATATAATAGAAAACTCAATAACCATCCAATCATTTACTGCAGACAATAATACAAGTCTGATCCCTCTGCTAATGAAGACCTGTCATGGTGATGAGTCCGAGAATGAAGAGGCCAAAATACCTGCAACTTGTTTCAGCTAAGCCACCAAGATCTGAATTTATTTTGGTAAATGGCTACTTGAAAAGCACTGCAGATAATGCAGAGATGTTCAAATGGTGGAAACTCTTCTGGACACAAGTGCAGCATTATCAGCTCATAATGTTCCCTGCTTAGTAGGACATACAGAGCACTGGCACAGTGGGTACTGCTGCCTCAGTCAAGGACACAATCACTGGGACAGTGCCTGGGGATGCAGTGATTTTTCACGCACATGCTTCATTCTTGGCTCCTTAATAAATTTGAAGCCTGAGGCCCAGGCCCTTTTGAAGCTTCACCACGTGTACCCTTACTAGCTATGCTCATCAATGTTCATACTATGACAGCAGAACCTGAAGCCATCTTCTCTAAGCAGAATCTCTACAAGAAGGCAAACAGCATAAAAATTGCTTCTTATTCCCTCCACCTGGAAGGAGTCCTCTCTGTTTTCCTCTGTGGAGAGAATAAAAAGATTTCACAATAGAAGAGATGAGGATGAAGAAAAAGACTTGAAGATAAGCAACGGACAGCTGTTTTAATATATTAAGTCCGAATCAGGGCTACGCCTTGCACAGCTCTTCATTATGTTTGGTATCACATCATACCATAGTGCACTGACTCCCTCACAGCCTGAACAAGTACTCT
Source organism: Ibidorhyncha struthersii (assembly GCA_013398815.1). Classification (NCBI taxonomy): domain Eukaryota; kingdom Metazoa; phylum Chordata; class Aves; order Charadriiformes; family Charadriidae; genus Ibidorhyncha; species Ibidorhyncha struthersii. Next base: position 495,419 of record VZSZ01004927.1, read on the forward strand.
GGTGGAGAACCAAGGCTATTTTGAGCCCTGGAATTTATCAAGCAAATACTTCTGCTGTCTCCAAATCACTTGATCACTAATTATTAACTTTGGAATCACTACTATGAATGAACAGAAACATTTGAAATGGCCATAAAATGAAGCTTGAAACAAAAACCAAAGCAAAATACACAGTTTCCATTTCAATTTGTATTTCATCTTAGCAGCTACATCGCAATTGGAAGACACACCAGAGAACCCCAGTAGTACCAGAACTAGTTTTACTAGATTATGTAACCTGTTGTTTAGCTGACTGAACAAACTTGTAGAGGCATTTTCTAATATTTATAAAGGAAGGAGGAAAAAAGCTTTTCTTTCTCACATCCATCAGTCCTCGGGACACTTTAATTATGTTTACCTTTACTTTTTCATTTGGCGTGGTTAGCAACTTACCCCCCATCCCAAACCAATTTGTGTAGTTACCTTGGTCAATGTGAAGAATGAACAAACCATAAGGCCATCGGCATGTTCTCCCTGAAAAGAGACACATATATCTTTACCGGTGTCTCCCCTTCATTTTTTTTGCCTACAGTGTCTACCTTGTACCCACATTATGCCACTGTTCCAGGGATACACTGGGTTCATTAGAGAGTGGGTAGAAAAAGACCATGAAGATTCCACAGCTGAACACAGTTTCCCTGCTGCAAAAATGGAAACACAGGCTGCCTTTCCCTCACCAGCAGTCCCATCAAGAGGTGATCTGCATGAGCACATAGGTTCAGAAGAAGGAGCTGAAATTGTGGCAGAAATCCAATTTCTTTTCATTACACTTTAAAAAGTGCATCCAGAGGAAGTTACACCACTTGATGACATTGGCAGTTGAGAGTTTTCTTTTTGGGTCATGTTATATTTAACATAACTATTATTAACAGCATCAAGTAAATTGGTAGGCCATTTTTCACACGCTTAGAGGTGGTTTTGTAGGCCTTGAGGATGCTAACTGAAACATGCTGGCTGGATTCCTACCTGAAATAGTGTTTCTCTTTTTTTTTTTTTTCCTCATCTGTACCTTATTGCAAATTGAATACCAGCCTAATGGTTTGTCAGGTCACACTGTCCTGCCATAAGGGGCACTGAATTTTGATTTGCATTCCACATTGACAGCATCATGACAGAGAGCTTACCATCTTGTCTTTCTAAAAATGTCTGCAAAAATCACAACTCTGCTTGTTGCTATTTTTATTATGATTTTGTCTGGTTACAACTAAGTTTTTCCTCCTCTTCCAGAAGCAGGGGGAGGGAGATAGCACTTTGCTAATGCCTCTTTGCTCTCAGGTTTTGCCAAGTTCAGCAGTCTTGCTGCAAGGCCTGATTTAGCTCTTAGTAAAATCAATGGACATGCTCCCATTTCTATTGATTGTTACACAGACAGGTTAGAGTCACGTTTAAAGGTGGTGAAGATGTGTGTTCGACTTCCCCCTCATCAAGAAACACCAGCTGGAAGAATATTAAACTTGTTTGAACCACACTGGATTTCAGCTAATTGGTATTCAGAGTTATCAGCTCAAACTTCTCTAAACAGCCACAGAGCTACCCTATTTTTCACTTTCCTGATGTGATACATGGAGTGGAATTTCATAGCCCTAGGCAACTGCAGAAGGCAGGTTTTAAGTTCATGTGTCCAAAAACTTCCATAGAGTTCCCAGTAAAGTTCATACAATTATCTTGTAATGGATAGTGGTGTGAAACCTGTACAGGATGCATAAACATTATAACTAATTGATTTGTTCCTATCAAATATGTTCAATAGTATCAAAGCTTTAAGAATAAAGCCCCTTTATCTTATCATTTCCCTGTAAGTTACTATAAAGTACTCTTCCAATTTGTTAACTCTGAGTCTACCTGCACTCAAAATGCCCAGAGCTTGCAATCCCACAAAATAAGATGATTTTAGGATTCTTTCCCCTTGACTGAGCTGCAAAACACCTGTTGATATTAGGTATTGCACAAAGCAAGAAGAAAGAACACGATCTAATCTGTGGTGGGTTCTTGTTTTACAAGCTGAACAGCTACTTTAAAAATCAGGTTCTTTTCACTCCTCCTTTATATCATTTTCCTGCTGGGCTTTTTCTTTTACTTGCCACATGTGGTATCATTTCATGACATTTCAGTTAGGAAAGTTTTTCAGCAACTTTTCTAACTTTTTGTTCCAAAGCAATCACAACTCCTTGTTTTCTAGCCTTTCTGTGCCAGTAGCAACAAAATACTGCTGGGTTCTCTCATCTCTTTCTCTCCTCTCTTCCTGTTACCATCCAAGTGGGTTACAGTTGAATTATCATACTCTACTGAACATCAAGGCAAGCACTGCGTCATTGGTTTTAATTGCCACTGGTTACAAAAAAAAAATCAATCTTATTCATAAATTAATTTAATTCAAGCAGAGAATCCCATCTGAATGTCATATATTTCTTTTAAGTTTTTCTTGTCACTTTCTTCTGCCTGCTTTGCCCCTCCTTGACCCCCTTAGGAAAAATAAAAGTGGTCCCTGTGATAATGGAGCAGATCCCTGCACTGCTAATCAAACGGAATAATCACTTACACTATGTATAATGCAGTATTAAATGGGCCAGTTAGATCATTACTATCTAAGAGGGTAACCTTTCGGTTTGATGGCATCCTCCAGATCAGCAGGTCATAAGATTAAATGAATTAGTCACGTTAAACAAAACAAGTCAACTGAGGAGGGAAACAAATTATTTTCCTAAATAAATGGCCTGAGCATCATAGAAGCCAAGCTGATTCATTGCGTTTCAAAGACATGAATTTAAAACAAATAAAAACAATCAGGGCCACTCTGAAAAGAAGCAGATAAATAAACAAGCAAGTCAATTTAAGCAGAAAAGAATCCAAGGCACTATTATTCTAGGTGACGGTGCTGTGATCTCATAAGGAAGCTGACATCCTGATCAGAGAATAAGCAGCAAGGGAGACCATGGAAGGAAATTCATTATATGGTTGCGATAGTATCTCCTGAAGGCTCCCTTAAGTCAAAGTGTAATGTATGATTACACAGTTAAGGCATCCTCCCAGCCTCAGGACTCTTCTTGCTTGTGCTTCCCATCCTTAAAATATAAGTGGCTCTTACAAAACGAAAAAAGTCATGGAGTTAGGCATCTGTTAAAAAGTATGTGTGTTTACCACTGTCACGATAAGATTTGTCTCCAGGCAGGCCAAATAAAGGAACGTATTTAGCTACCAGGCACAGTGGTTATATAAATCAGGAAAAATGTGGGAAGAGTGAGAAAGAAAATGTCAGTCTCCCACACTACAGGTGATGTCCAAACCACCAGACACAAGGATGAGGAAAGGAAGCCTTTACAAGGAGCTAGCCCAAGATTCAGGATTGCAGGAAGTATCTGAAGCACGTTCACTCTGCCATTAATAATAGCATGAAGGGTCGATTCACAGCATCAGCTGGAAACCACCAAAGTTTTATGCTGGCCTGATGGATGATTGACAAGATGGGGATTGATGAAGAGGACAAGAGCTTAGACAATTCTGGTGGTTTGAAAGTGGAAGGAGTGAAGCCTGTAAATTGTCAGACATTACCGTCTGAGTCCAAGAGTTTAAAAGAATGACCACCTTTTTTACGTCCAAATTCTATGCCTCATTTCTGTCATTACTGTTTTTCCAACCATAAAGCTAACTTCTTCACTGTACAACCTCTTGGATCATTTCTATATCTTTTCTTAAAAAACTCTCCTACATAAGTTTCTTACAGAACCCTAACTATTTTATACTTTAAGAGAGACATTAAATAGATCTTCAAAAGATATCCTTTCATCTTTTGCAATTCATGGAACAATTTCTACTTAAAGCAGTTTGGTCTTCATACGTTCGTATCTCTTGATGATCATCTCTATTTTGTGCCTGATTTCTCTAGTGGGTTACTACCATCTGCTGCCATATTTGCAAACTCTACCTAAATTGTGGGCATCTGCTTTCAGCCTCCTTCATGAACACTTCATGAGGTAAAAACCTCATTTACATTTGGATTATTAATTGACATTTTTATCTGTCTCACATTGCAAACTGTCATTTCTTGCTGACTGTCTCCCTGACATCTTGCACAGTTAGCTTCAGCTCTTCTTCACCTTCTATATACAAGCCCTTATTCATAAACATCCAAACAGTAACATGACAGTTGATAGAATTGCTCTCTTCACTAGGGATGACACGTGCGTCAACACTGTAGGAGTCAGAGACTTAAAGGTTAAAGGGAACTTTAAGTAACCTGAATGATTGACCACTCAGCAAAGTAACTGTCCACAAGAAAAGAACGCTCTTGCTGTTCTTACAGCCACTTTGGATTTGTTCAAAGCCTGAGCCTAATCTACTGTCTCCAACACTGGCCAACTTTGAACAACCAGGGAGAAATACAAGAACCAGGCAAATATACAAGATCATTCCCAGCAGTTTCTGCGTTAGTCTGCCACTGTGATTTTTGACTAGCTTGAAAACCTTGCAATGCTGAGGGAAGGGCTGTCTTCCCCTAATGCTTGGTGTCATGACACCACCTACAATTCTGTTTTTGTGACCTTGAATTTGAGAACATCTTTTCTAGGTGCTCTCACAGAACAAGTATTTAATAACATTGTCATTTTCTGCTTTTTCTCTCAATCCTATCCTCTGGCCATAAGAGTGACAGAGTTAATGGAGAATTCAATCTCCAGTGAGTTTACCAGCCCTGGAGGTTTAAGAAAAACATAGTGCTTACATCAGAAAAGAAAATTAACTTAAATCAGACAAGCAAATTAAATATAATTAAAGAAATACTGTCCTTACAGTAGATGACTCATTTTGATTCATCTTCAAAGACTATTACTCCCCACATAACTAAAATGTGCAATTTGGTAACCATGAGAGGAATTGTTTTTCATACAGGTGGCAATTTTTCAAAGATCATTCCTATTCTATTGTATGGTCAGTTACAATAGGACACACAGATAACAAGGAATGCAGAGGACATCAGTGGCAGGAGCAAAAGTCTGAGCTTCCATAGATCCTACATTAACTTGGGCTACTGGTTTTGCAAAGAAATCTTTCATTTTTCTCATTTGATCACTTATGCACAGACCAGTGGAGACTATCGAAGAGGAGTGAGAGCTTGAATCTTTTTGTCCTGTGCAGTGGAGAATAAAATTCTTCATGTTGCTTTCAAACATTTGCCAACATATCAAACAAATACATACAAGAAAATTTTGGGTAGAAGCCAGGATTCAAGCCAGGCACCTGCTGTGCAACTGCAAGAAGATATATGCATCATGAACACAGCTGACTGGAAAAGGACAAATGTTTGTCAGTGGAGGTGGAAGGGTGTGAGAAGAGGAGGGAGGAAATTAATTCCCTTCGGTCAGTTTTGGCATTTAAAACTATCTTTTTTTTAGGGAAATATAAACTGTTGCAGTTGGCAACATTCAGCACTAGCAGGGTTTGTATTTTCAAGAGGTAATTATCAGGTGCCCAAGTTCCTTATGCAAATTATGTCCAGACTGCATCTGAGAATGGGACCGCCGTTTTATACTCTCTAGAGATTAGAGCTCTTGCCCAAGAATTACCTTCTTTGCTTGAGGCAAGTCAAAACTTCCTTTCACCTCGTAAGAAAGCAGAAAAAATTGGGCAAAGACACTTATCCCTACTGTAAAATCAGGTAACATTGTGCTGCTCTCTCTTATGAAGAGGTTTCGGCAGTCTTTGAATAAAATATGAAACAATACTGGCAGCATTGAAATAAAACAAGTGAATACCTTTTCCCCCCCAATATGTATAGTTTATCAGATACCAATACTTTCTTTTAAGAAGCTCGGACTGCTTTTTTATAATGTTCCTTCTGCACAAGGGCTGTAGAGAATGTGAAATAATATATTTCCCACTCCTAAACAGCACCCTTCTGGCTCAATAAGCAGTATATAAGTGCAGTAATAAGTGCTTTTCAGCTTTTGATGTCCCTGATTCAATCCCAAGTCTGAAAACCAATCAGAGACCACCATGCTACACTTTTTTTTTTTTTTTTAAGAGTTTTGGAACTGTCTGTAATCAATATGTATAGATTTAAATACAGTTGTTGGCAGTTCTTTGGGCCATTAAAGTGTTTGCTTTGAAGAACGCTTTTCTCTTTCCCACTAGGCTTATTGAAAGATTATCATCTGAAAGAGAAACATCACTGGCTGTTGTATGATCAAATAAGCTGAGGGAGAACACTAGGAGAGACTATTCAGTTAATAATCCCTTTAGTAATGGAGATGTAAAAAAATTCCTTACTACTTCTGAATGTCCCTTAAGAACAAGCCAACAAGTGCAGCACCATACCATAAAGAAAACGACAAAGTGAGCTAGAGATGCTGCTGCAGATACATTACTTGACACCACGGCTCTTAAGAATGCTCTATTCCAGTAGTGTTGATAGAAAGCCGTTGCGTAGTGATACTTGAGTTGATGAGAGGGAAAGCTTTGGGGGTAACGGCATCTAGCAATCAACGAAATTCCTGATAGTTCCTTGGAATTTTGTGGGCCTTATAAATAGTGAGTGAATGGGAGGAGCAAACTCTCAGCACCTGTGTGAGATGAGATTTCCTTGTGTCAATAAAAGCTCACAAAACTCTGTGCTGGGTGCCACACCAACTTGTAAGAGGCACCTGGGAGAGACAGCAGTTCCCAGTTGACAAGCTGTGTCTTGCCTCTCCAGTAAGCAACATCTCTTGATGGTACTCTACTGGCATCTGCACTTCTAATATGGGAAAGAAAACTAGTATCTGAAATAATTTTCATGCTGGCCCCGATCTAATCTATTCTGATGGTGGTGCACTACTATTCCCAGTAGTGTTTTCCTCTATGATTATTTCTCATGCTCTCATGACAGGCATTCCTTCCTTTTTATGGGCAAACAGTTCCACAACCTAAGAGATCCTACTGTCACTACTATTTGCATTATTCTTTCCATCCTGGATTTCATCTCAAACCATTTAACACTCCCATAGTTTGCAAGGACAAAGGAAAGGTTGGAGTTGGAACTGGAAGGAGCAGAGGAAATGGCACAGAGGATGCAACCCCAAAGGAAGAGAACAAGCAGCAGTTGCCAATGGGCAATACTATTCTGGAAAGATGTAGGCATTAGTAATGATTAGCCTGCGGCCATGAGCTTCTGACTGATATTGGATTTGCACTGTGAAAACCCAAAAGAATGGTAAACTTCCAGGCCTCCGTCTCTCATTTTTCCCTTAACGTCTGTCATAACCTGCAGGTACTCCCACTATGTTCCCAGCAGCTACAGATATTTCTGTCCCATTTTTCAACACTATGCCCTTGCTGTTCAGCTCTCCATTTCCAAGTATTATAGCTACAGATTCTTTAAGAAAACACAGGATCTACAGTAGCGATACAAACACAAAGAATGTCTTTGGGAAGAACCACAGCAGCCACCTCTTTTGCTCCTATAAAAGCTGCAGAACAGATCTCCCACCTAAACCAACACACACTGCTATAATCTCTGCCTGGCAGATCCTGAGCTTTATCAGTGATTCACCCTATAAGAAACTCCAAAATTCCGAAGTCAGGGAGTTTTAGTTCAGACCGTTCAGTAACTAGTAACAGTGCAATATACATGCTTAGGACATACGCAGATGGTATCTGAAGTCAGTGAGTCCAGTGTTGGTCCATCTTCTTGAACCCTTCTTCTCCCTCTTCCACTCCCTCTATCTTCACCACCCTGAGATCTTTTTGTTCTAACATGCAACTCTCTCCCTTTTCAGTGATCTAAGAGAACAGGGAAGGAGGGAAATGGGAAGGAACAGGTCAGGAGGACTGCCTGAAAACAGAGCTGTGGAAAAAGAGAAAAAAGAAATAACAGGGAAAGAGAAGACATGAGAAACAGAAGGAATATTGATCCGGGACTATCAAAAGGCCCTGCATCAGGCTTCAGAGGAGGGTAGATTGAAAACAAATGAGAAGTCAGGGAAAGAGAACAGCTGGGGGAGTCCTTGCAAGAAACTATGGGATCAAAGACAAGGTATACTTCATCCCTTGCTAGAGATGACAAACTTTTACTGTTACCAGGTAACTCCAGGAGTAGAGGTAAACATAGAGACTCCTAGAAAATGATTGTGTGGGTATTTCTGACAAAACACAGAGAAATTTCTTATTTCGTTCAGGGCGAGGGTATAATCTGGAAATTTATGCTTACATCATCATAGTATATGCCATGAATTCTGTGACATCAAGATCCCTAACAGCAGGAAAGGCAAAGATTAAATTTCTTCATAGACATTAGATATATGAACACAAACACAGTGCAAATGTTGCAAAAAATTATGAGTGTCTTGATCTGAAACTAACAAAAGGTTCTAACAAATGAGATAAACTCATGGAAATTCAGATTTCTCACCACTACCAAGTATCAAACAGCTGTTCTTTCACTATTTAGAGGTTTTGAAGTGCACAAACACAGTAGTGGTATCCCTGCCATCTAAAGCAACATGACAGTAACTTCCTAGATATGGTTAGTCTAGTGTTTAAATTTGATCTGCTGTACAGTGCCTTTGCCTTTTAACTCATCACTAGCACTCTAATCAATAATTTAAATATTGTATCCTGGAAAAAAAAGCATATTATAGTTACATTTGCTCATGCTGTTTATTGGCAAACATGTTGTGCAAGTCAAAAAGTCAGCATGAGGGCTTTATGTAAAACACTTAACAGAAAATGGCTGTAATTATAGCTTTCCATTAACAAGCACAGACACAGCAAACAGACATTGTGCTGTGCAAACAGCAAGAGTCTTTATTTGTCTTCTTTATATCTGATATTACCATATAAGCAATTCATGTAGAGGTGATCTCAGTTTATACTAACTGGGAGTATTTACCCTAAATCCAACAAGTGACTTTCACACAGCTGGTTCCTGGGGACCTAGCTTGGAGGCATGCTACATCTAAAAAGTATCACATGGGGACTGTCTTAAGCAGTTTTTCTTGGTTGCTTCCCTGTTCAGATGCCCAGTTAAAGGAATTACGACATTATCAAAACTTCTGACCAAGTTTGGTCCTTATCAAGAGAAGCATTGGAAAGGAAGTGTGGCACTTTCTTCTCCTCTTTGTACTTAGCATACCATTGGCATGTTTCAGCTTTTGAATCTGTTTCCACCAAAGCCTTTTCCAGACCAAGATGAAAATTTGTCAGTTCTCCTGCTTCATCAACAGACAAATTAGGTCAAAACAGGTCAAAAGTACTCTCACTTCATGTCAAAGCAAAGGCATCTTAAGTTACTCATGGATTTTAAATTGCAAAGACAAATTTGTATTCGATGATGTGCCAGTTCTTCATTATATGCCTGCTCCACTCAGCTCAGTTACTATCCTCCAGTCAGCACTATTGATCAGCTGCCAAAGTATTTACTCTTGTCTTCTTCTTAAGCTCATCACTACACCATTACCAAACAGCCTTAATCCTCTCATGAGACAAAGCCCACCAATATTGTACCAGAAGCTGATAGCAGTCAGCTGTATTTCCTCACTGTGTATTTGTTTTGAGTGCTCACTTTTATCAGAAGAACTAAGACAGATCATTACTGATACAACTGTGACAGAACTTTGTCTCGTCTTAGGCTTCAAACTGATTGAGACAAAGATGACTTTGGCCAATGAGCAATTTTGTGTGTGTGTTTGTGTATTTCTCTGTGTTTGTGTATTTCTGTGTGTCTGTTTCAAAGATACCTTCCAGGCAAATGAAAACTGAACTATGTTACATTAAAACAAGCCAGCCAATTACAGTTTGTACTGTGCTAGGATAAATCCATGTTACAGTCAGAGAAGACCTACATTAATGAATCACAGTACATCTACATCATACAGGCTTAAGAAACCCTCAATGTTTCTTTATTATATGTGATGGGCTGTTACTAGAAAAGCATCATAGTAGGCCAGGGAAAGCCCTGCAGGCTCAGACTTTCCAGAAACGAGTAGGCTACATAGGGGATGAACCATTTGCTTGCTCAATTGATATCCACACCAAGAACAGTATTCAAAGGAGTTTTTGATTTTATAGCTAAAGAGGAATTGAAAGCAGATGAAACACAACAGGACATACTGAAATATCTCTTGATCAAACGGAGTTTGAATCTCAGGGGAAATCAGAACTGAAAAGATTCAGTGTGCTGCCTATCCTCTGACTCTGTCCAAGTTAATTGCAAACTCCTGCTGATTTCAATAGGATCAGGTCTTCTGACGGCACCAGCAGAGCAAACCATAGAAGATAATAGCCTGGCTTATAGATACAAATGACTAAAACTTTAGATTAATATCTGTTCTCAAATAGTTTAAGCTGAACTTGCAGTCCCATAGACACTGTTAGTTCTACGAACCCTTCACATCCATCACAGGTCATATCATAACATTGCAGGTGCCTCTTTTGCCATTACATCTGATTAGCATTTGTACTGCTCATTCATAGAAAACAACATTACTCTACAGAAAGCTTAAGCAGTACACACAAATATATGACATGGCTACAGCACAACATGCTCTCTGAGGTAGTGCATAATTTCTGAGGTGAATGTTTCTCAACAAAGAGCATGAATGCGAGCAGCAAGAGAGTAACCTTATTTAAAAGAAGTGAAAACTCTGTTTTTATTTGTATGTGCAGTAAATTATAGTTTTTTCAAGTGAAAGATTAGGAAATTAGGAAAATTAGGAAAGATTAGGAAATAGTATTTATGCTTAACAAGACAGAAAATTATGAGGTCATTTGAAATCTCTAACAAAAATCAGCCAAAAGCTCTTGCCCACAGTAAATTCCAATACCTCTCTGATCATTTGCCTGGCACAAGCATCAACGATCCATCAAATACCATTCATCTATGTGAAATAATCACAAGATGGTACATAAGTTGGAGGCTCCATGCAGGACTCCAATTCCAAATTCTGACTCCTGGGTCTACAAGCTAAGCTGAATTTTCCTTTACTGCACACAGTAAGTTTTCCTCTTGTGATGTGTGCTATTTCTGTTGCTACAGACAAATAACTACACTGCGATACAGTTGCCTACTGCTGTAGGCAGTACCTCAACCCATGAGGACTTTAGCAAGGATTCTCATAAAGTGATGTGTAATGCTAGGAGAATTAGGTTTGTACAGTCTCTCTCACCACCCACCACCACTCCCAAAAAGTTTTAACTTTCTTCAAAGCTGTCCTAGTCTGACTGTCATGCAACTTCATATAAAGTCAATAACATCTTTCTGGTAATACAATGGGACAGCATAACACTATTTCACGTTCCTTCAAGGTCTATATATGTATGCTGTACAGCCTCTTTCCTTTTTTCTAAAAGAAACTAATTTCAACCATTCTAAAACTGATTTACCAGAGCTTAGCCCACACACACATTTATCTGGATAGCCATGCATTTCACTTCCGTTAGCTAAAAGAGTGTCCTTTTATAAGGTTGTCAGTAGTTGTAGTTTAGGCCAAATCGGCCACTGGGGATGTGGGGGGCCCCAGATGGGACCAACAGATGCTCCCTTCTACCCCTCTTCAAAGAGAGGCAGAGGAGGGAAAAAGAGACTTATGAGTTTAGAAGGAACTAAACTACTTTAATGAAATATCAATAATAAAATAAAAGGAAATAATGAAAAATATACAAAACCGTATCAAGCTCCCAGGATGACAGTCACGACACTGGCTGGCACTGCGGAAGTCCCAGGCTGCACTCAGTAATGGACGGGAACTGATTCCGGATCTGCATTCAGGATTGGGAATCAAAGGCAGATGAACAGACAGAGTCCTCCTCAGACGTCGGCCATTGAAGAAAGAGAGAGAGCTGACCCTTTGATCCCTCAGCTTTTATAGTGAGCATGAGGCAGATGGGATGGAATACCCTGTTGGTCAGTTTTGGGTCACCTGTCCTGTCCTCTCCTCCGCGCAGATGGGACCCCACGACACTTTTCCGCTTCCGACCCTCCAGCGGGGCAAGTAATAAAGTTCGTTGGCCTTAGGTGTTACAGCAATAAGCATAAGCAGGAGCCTCTCTGCATACCATGCCTGGGCATCAGCTATAAACATTGGCCTTATCACTCTGAGCGCGAACATCGTCTGCACAATATGCTGTTAATTTCAGCAGTTAAAAGAGGCCTATCTAAGAAGCAAAGTTACTGAACAAAATTGGTCCTGTTTTACCTCAAACCAGGACAAAGGTTGAACCTCTTGGTGCCATGGCCTCATTTACTCCATCAGTCAGCTTCATACTGCTCACCATTATAATTTTATTCCACTCTGATGGCTTAAAGGGACCTTAAAGCAAATGTAACTTGACCTTATTTCTACCCTTAGGCTTCTTTCTTTGCAATAAATGAGAATTGGGCCCATTCTACCCACTATTATCTTTTCTTTCCACACACACAGAGCCTGAGTTTGATCTTACAAACTTCCTACAAGGTTTGAATTTTTTGAACAATGCATTAAATTACATAGAAGGTAAAAGGTAAAGACTTCCCAGAAAGCAGAATCCCCGAAAACTTGCTGAAAAAAACCCCAACAACCACTTCCAGGAATAAACTAAAGATAACTTGACTTACTTTAGGACTGTGCATTATTGTTTTTTTTTTCTTCTATACTTTCACTGTCATGACTTCAAAGTTCTTTAGGCAAATACTGTTTAAAAATAAAACCAAACACTGAATAGCAGATCTCACCTCAGTTTTGGATAGTGGAATAAAATGGCAGGGATTGCAAGAATGTGTGGATGTCCACTGTTCCAAAGTGGAACAGTGGGTTGTCCTTTGCTCAGATACCATCCACGAAACAAGTAGTGCCATCTCTTAAGGCCCAAATGGAACTTGTCTCTCTCTACCATTTGGAAGACATATTATCTTGTACTAAACAGCAGAGAGGCAGGTAAATCAAGAGATTTCTGATGCTAAATGGCATGATAAATAAATACATTTGACATGATAAAATAATCAATGCGAATCTTTTCAGTGTTAAGATTTCTTTACAGCCATATGCCATGTCTACTTCACCACAAGACAAAGCCTTTGAATTTAATTTCACTGTTGCTGGGTCATAACACAGTGGAACCCTCAGAACTACAGTGCAGCACTTTTAGGCCAAGTTCTTTGCATTTTGATTCAGTCTTAAAGTACAAGGAAATATGTTGCAAGGAGCAAACATAAAGAATACTTTAACTCTTCAGGATACAAGCTTTTCAGTATAAATGAAACTATTTAAAATCCTGTACTGAACAGAAAGTATGACTAAGAAAGAGGCAGCATTGGTCTAACTATTCAAATTTTCAGTCTTGATCAATTGGCTATGATGAGTGGAAATTTTCCATGGCTGTTGTGATGCTCTGGTTGTCCTCTGGCCCATAAGAATTCATTTCTAATTTTTTAACAATCATAACATTAACACTTAGTAATGCAGCTCTTCAGCACTTAAAAACATCCCCTCATTTTCAAGGTATATCATTCCCACGCAAAAGAGCGACACAACTTTGAGGTCACTTGGACTCTAAAGAAAACAGCGTCCCTAAACCAGGGAAGTTGCGCAACTCATGTAGCCCAGCACTACAGTAGTATGTAGGTCAGGTAATGCCCAGTGGCCCTAGAAACTTGGCGGACACTTCTTAGCCAGTCTAGTGCATCTACTTTGTCAGCCTCTCTCCTAATGATCCAGAAAATAAATTAGACACTTAGAACCCTGCCTGACACATTTGTAGTCTTGCAAAGGACAGGGAAGTAAAGTGTTTATTTTGAACTATGTTTTACATACACTGACATTATGAAAAAAAAATTAAAAGGGCTAGATTCTGACTTCATGCTCATATTAGAATAATTTTACGCTTGCTCTGATTTAATCCCAGAGTGAATAGAATACTGGCAACAAGCCACCATTCATGTACTGTGCTTACACCAGGAGTGACTATATTTTAACATTTTTAGTATGTCCCTTAGGACAATTAATTTATTTCCAGTCTCTTTCTTTTATTCTTTCTCTTTCTGCAAATTTTAGGAAAGTGCATTCTATGAAAGGATGTGACTCAGCCTGTTTCTTATCCTTTATGCAATTAATTCCTTTAGGAATGATAAGTTTTCACAGGAATGTTGCACTGGAACAACCTTTAAGTATGATCTAGTATAAACACCTGCACTAAGGCAGAATTTAAGCAAATATGCTGATTGTTTGATTCTAACGGGTAAAGACTCAATCTTGAGAACAGCTAAGGTCACTGCAACTTGTATTGACCTTAATAGATTATAAACCTTGAGTCTGTAAATAGCAGTGTCTTCGTACTTCCCACTTAGCATTAAAACATAATCCAAGCGGCTGGTTCTATAAATGCTTCACTGGCGTAAATAAAGCAATTACCTTTCACACAAATAACCTCAGCAAACTGGGTTAAAATAGACCCTTTCACATGCAACACCACACAGGACTATGTCAAGTTATGAGTAGCACTTCATCAGTTTATTTTCACTCAAAATTAAGCATTTTCTCTGTGTGTAATTAATCTCTTAACCCCCACTAAGCATATATAATCTTTCTCCATGTCAGGTTCCTCTGAACTCCTGCACGTATTATAGCTGAACATGCACAGAAATCCCTGTAGCCTCAAATTAGTGCCTTATCTATGACCTCAAATCCAGTGGGTTTTTTTGGCATTTCCTCTGCACTCCATCTCCCAAATTCATCCTATATGCATTTCCCTGTCACCAGCTCATCAGATGTCCACAACAGTGACCTTTTTTGTTCAACCAAAACCAGTTTCTACTAATTCCCCTATTTCTGCCTTGCCACTGTGTAATCCTGTAGCACTCACACTAAAAATGAACCAAATTCAGACATTTCCTCAGCACTCCATAAGCATTGTTTACAGCTTTTTTCCCCCAAAGTTGAATGACAGAAATTTGTTATTCCCTCATATCTTTATTCTTTTCTCCCTGTCTGAGATTGGACTCCACCTTTGAAATGAGGTGATTCCCTGAGCTACGGTGCTTTTTTTCCCAGAGCCATCGGAGTAATAAGAGACAGAGACATCGATTTTTTCTTCAATAGCAAAAGCATTATTAAGAAAAATTAGGTGAGGGCTGATGATATCAAACAGTATGGCAGCTATGCTTCTGCTCAACGTTTTGGTTTTGTTCTTCTTAGAGGTTTCCTTGGGCTAGCAAATGACATAAGGATTTCTCAACATTTATTCACATAGTGTTCTTGCCCTGGTAAGACCTTGCCCCTGTTGAAGCATTTCAAAATATATGGTAGCTACTCTGAAGAAGGGCATTTTGACTTAGTTATTCTTTTTGGTTTATAGTGCTTTACAGGTCTTTCATCATCCTGATTCAACAGGAATGCAAATGCTAATGAACCACTCACAGTGACACAGAAAAATCAAAATGTACAGTTGTTCTTGTAGAGCTTTCGTTTTTAATTTTAGAGCAGGTTATGTTTTTTATTTATAAGACAACCTATACCATTTCTGAAACCAATCATAATAAAGAATATTTTAAGATTTCAATACCCTTAGTATGTTACCATGACATAAAACGCTGCTATTAACCTTGTGCCATGCCAATTACTAAAGAAAAACATTTACTCCAGCAGGACTGTGGGTATGCAGGCCAATGGCTACAAAGAGGCCTTTTGCTTTTAAGGGCACCATTGAAAAAGAGGCCAAGACTAAGGCCAGATGTTTGCTCATTGCAAAAGAACATGCTCTAATCACAGGATGAACAACGAACATGAGGTAAACACAGAGAAGGCAAAGCACCTAAGTTTACCTACTAAGTCTTATGCTATCTCCTTCCATAGAATGAATATAGAGTTGGTCTTTCAACTGGGCTTTTTCTTTCGGGGTAGCTCATGTAATGACTAAGAGGTACAAAAAGGAAACTATTTTCTTTACTAATCAAAACAAGGCCCCAGGTATTATACCTGATAGCCTCACATCAAAGCAACAAGAGAACAGCAGCAAAACACAATTCAAATAAAATAGCCTTTTTCTTCTTTCAGATGCAGCTTTGCAGAAAAGGACTTGGGGGTCCTGTTGGACACCAGGTTGAACACAATCAGCAACGTGCCCTTGCTGCAAAGGTGGCAAATAATGTCCTGGGCTGCATAAGGCAAAGTATTGCCAGCAGATCAAGGGAGGTGATCCTTCCCCTCTGGCCAGCAC
Source organism: Ibidorhyncha struthersii (assembly GCA_013398815.1). Taxonomy (NCBI): domain Eukaryota; kingdom Metazoa; phylum Chordata; class Aves; order Charadriiformes; family Charadriidae; genus Ibidorhyncha; species Ibidorhyncha struthersii. The sequence goes on from VZSZ01004927.1 coordinate 511,616, forward strand.
TGCTAAGGCCACACCTGGAGTGCTGGGTCTAGTTATGGGCTCCTCAGTACACAACAGAGAAAGACATACTGCAGCGAGTCCAGTGAAGGGCCACTGTTATTAAGGGACATTAAGGATTAAGAGAGGCTGGAGCGTCTCTCCTATGAAGGAGGGCTGAGAGAGCTGGGACTGCTCAGCCAGGAGAAGACTCAACTCAGGGGTATCTTACCAGTGTGTATAAATACCTGAAGGGAGGGTGCAAAAAAGACAGAGCCAGGCTTTTTTCAGTGGGGCCCGGTGACAGGACAAGAGGCAACTGGCACCAACTGAAACACCGGAGCTTCCCCCTGAACACCAGGAAACACTTTTTCACTGTAAAGGTCACTGAGCACTGGCACAAGTTGTCCAGAGAGACTGTGGAATCTCCCTCCTTAGAGACATTCATAAGCCAGTCTGGACATAGACCTTAGCAACTGGCTTAACTGGTGGCCCTACTTGAGCAGTGGGGTTGGACCAGATGACCTCTAGAGATCCCTTTCATCCTCAACCACCTGTGATTAAGTGATATGCTGTCTGAAATTTCCGCTAAGCATTTCCTGAATCAAGTGTGATATCAGATCAGGATTTAGGTCATTAACATAGACAGTGCATGATACGCCACTTCTCCATATCACACCCTTCAGTCTTGGTTTCAGTGTCACCAGCAGTTTAACCATCACAAGAAATTGATTAACCACTGACAATTAATCATAACATTTGTTTCCAGTGACAACTCTAAATAACTCTTTCTACGACATTATATCCAGACCATTAAAACAGGTGTTTTACATTGAAGAGTCAAGGGAGTATGAAGCAGGCACAGTAAAGGCAATAAAAGCAGTTTGACCCAATTTGTATAGTAACACTGAAAAGATGGGTATTTCATACAGAACAGAGTATGACACTATCACTATTACAAGTTGCAGATAGAGCGTTACACAGAGAAAGACAGACTGACCGGTACCTAAGGAGCTGGCAGAACCATCATCTGGTGAAACCTTTGTCCAAACGATGGTTTCATTGAAGACACAGTGATTGTTATTCCATAGGCCTACATTTTGCCTTCAAGTTTTGTCTGTTTTATACAAGCTCCTCCATTGTGAAAGTTACATCCAATAACATAAACAGTTGTATTACACTTTGCTTTTCAACCTGGCAATAGCTATGACAAACGAGTGATAGGAATATGTTATAGCACTAGAATAAATGAAGTCCTTAACAGAGGTGATTATCAGTCTCACGCTCTTCCTAACTGGCATTGACCTCATCCTTGCAAAGACACTTTAGAGATGCATCTGCACTTAGCCAAACTGGAGCTGCATCCTCTAAACTTCCTCTTTTTAAACACAGGTAACTTCTTCAACATATGGAAGGCATAGGCAAGTACAGGATGCTACTTCTAGTTTCCATTTTTTACTCATTCAGGACTACTAAGACATATAAGTGAGAGAAAAATTTAAGCTACAGCATAATTCTCCATCAAGTCAAAAAAAAAAAAAAAATGCCCCTGATGCATTTACCTTTTGAAACAGAAACACTTCAGAGAGACATACTACTGCCACTGAGTGTTGTTAGGATGGTTCCTCTGCTCCATAGTAGGATTTCTGTTCAACAGCAGCCTTCCTCCCACAACGCAGGATCTCTGACCTCTGTGCCACACATGGCATACTACAGGCTTGAGGAATTTGGCTGAGTGACAGCTAAGCAGCCTCAACTTTTACTCCACCTTGCCAAGAAAGGAGGATACCCTAGGCAGTCTTGCTTGCAGAGCGCTTACTGAACCTCATCGTCTGCACACAGATATTTGCCCAAATCACTGAGACCACTCCACATGCGAAGTCTCAGAAAAACACACGAGAGAGAAATGTTTTGGAAAATTTTCATTTCATTCTATAATAGGATGAAAAAAAATATGTGGAATTCTCTGTTTCCATGGAACTGAACTGCTTTTTCTAGCTATCTTTATTTTCCAAAGATTGCAAGTCTTATGACTTTAAATTTTGTGCTTGAAATAGACAAAACAACTTCAACTAACATCTGATAAGATTTGTGTTCAGCCAACATAAATTAACATTTTTATGTTTTGTTAAAACACAAAGACTCTTGGCCTTTGCTTGTTCATAATATTAATAATTAATAATATTGGACAAAACCGGCTACAATCAAAATTTCAAAATTTTCCTCGTTTATCTTTCCAAGCACTGTCAGCACCAGTGAGAATGATTCTTCCCCTCTCTTGGGGTTTGCTCTATATTGTATACTGAGATGCGTGTTTGTTCATTTTAATTTACTGGGAAGTTCTGCACCTCTTGTCATGACATTTACTTGCTTTACAGATGATGAATGACTCTGCCTTTAGGATTGGTTACTTACTTTTCCACGGTGTGGCCAGATTGATAGTGACACAGTCTTATAAGGTAGCTCTTCTCACTAAATCATTGTGTGGGAAGACTGTTAGAATCAACAGCCAGCAATATGTTATTGTGTTGGTTTCCTTCTGTCACGCACACTCACATTTTGAATACAGATAGGTTTTATTATGCTACAGTTGAACTTTATGCACACATTTACATTGGTTTACTCATGGTTATGTAAAACCAATACAGATTATGTCTTTGAGATCATGTCTATTTGCTGGGAAAAACTGGAGACAGTTTGTGGAGACATTCGCAGAGTAAGGGACAATAACAGGACTTCAGTAGTTAGATCAAGACTCTGAAAATGAAAAGCGTGACATTTTTATGCAATGCTTGCTCCCAACTCAGACATACGTGTAAGTGATTTTCAAAACTATGACCAAGTGCCTGCTTCCATTTTCTTCCATGGAAGCTACAGGATGCTCAACACTGAAAGAATTTATCCAACTACATGCTCCTATTTTTGACAATTCTTGGCTTAACTCTTATAACAGAAATTCACTGGGGCTAAACACTTTCCTATAAGCTCTTCGAGATATTTTAATTTCAATATATCAATAATAATAAAGTGCAGATATTTGTTTAGAGATAGGAAAAAAATATTTTCAATGACATATAATTATCCTTTATCTACTTATAGCGCTTGAAGCACCAAATGTCTCCAAACTTCCTCAAACAACCTCTTTTTAAAAAATTCTTTTTATTTTAAAGGACCACGTGGAATAAAAAGACTCCCTTTCTCCTCTCAGTCTGTTTCCTACATGACATTTTGCTCTCACCTTGAACTACATTCAAGAAAGCAATTTTTCAACCTTCTGGAAGGGAATGTTATATTTAAGAAGAATAGATGAACAGGGAGTTCAAGCTGAAGTTTCTTGCAGGATAAATTCACTTTCAGAGTGGTTTGATGGCTAACTGTTACTTAAACCTTAGACAAGGTGCCTTAGACAAGGTTGTGATCGGCACACATCTTCTTAAGCATCACTCAGTTTAGATGTAGGCAGACAGTTGATCAGCAAATAGTTGCAGCAACTTAAGCCATGCAAGTACCACAGCTTAACTCAAATAATCTCTCCCAACAGTTTAAATTAAGCTGGTGAAGTCTGCACTGAATCAGACAAGAAAAACTTGGAAGTTCCCTTCTGCTGATAGGCCAAAAGAGGTGAAGAATTCCAGTAAAGGCACAACTGCAAACAAATTTTGATGAGGATTACATCTTTAGCCACCAGCATCTGCTGAGTGATTGTCTATGCCTTAGAAAGTTGGCAAGTTGTTTCTCTGTTCACAATAGGGCATCATAGTATTGGGATCATACTTTCAATGGGTGCTTTCCCATTGCTTCTAGCATAAACTTTAACATTAAAGCTATTCAGGGACGAGAGGGGTAGAGGAATCTGATTAGAAGACAGTGCAAAGGGGAGCCTCTGTAGAAGGGAGTGGGAATGGCAATGATAAATCCCAGGGAAAAACTGGCCCTTGACAATTTGAGTGAGATCCTGACCTTGATCAATAAAAAGCAAAGCCAACTGCAACTCACTACATCGCAGTGAGACAGCCTGTCAGACACTCAAACTGTGCTTTCCACAAACACCTACACATAGTTATAGATTTGCTCAGCTCTCTGGGTACTCAAAACAAAGGCTCTTTCATGACAAAATTCTATCCAGAGGAACTTTTGCTATATTGATCAGCACAGGCAAAGGTAGAAAAGATTTATCTGATGTCTCATGGTGGTCAGCTAATGAGGTTGTCCTGTTCTATCCTCTTTTGGAACAAGTATTCCCACAACAAGCAATGTGTTAAAAAGTGTGGGGAGAATTAATCTTAGTTGAAAGATGGGCTGGTGGGCTACACAGTCTTTCAAGGAGAAACTAGTTCTTAATTCTGTTCATCATCTGTGTCCTGTACCAAAACTTTGCCTTTGAAGCCAACAGATGCAGATATGAACTCCCTGCTCTTTGATGCATTTGAAATGAAATAGACAGAAAGACAGTGAATACATTCTTATTTTTAGAACATGTCTTCAGAAAGTTAGAAAAATATCTCAGTGTCCTTTTTAGTTACTGAACTCTTCAACAGTACCTGCTAATAGGATACTTTAGTTAAACTGGGACAAGAACAGGCCCTACCAGCCTCCCTATCTTTCTGTTCAAACTTTAATTAAAGGGAAAAGACACCTCTACTGCATTTTATAGTTTAAGTTGTAGAAGCCAGTTATAGTGCTAGTGCTACCTATGGGACAGGTACTTGCTCTTTTGAGAGCACCAACAATGTTGTCTTCATACCAGTTTAAAGAACTGCTTATTGGTCCCTAATAAGACTAAATCACGTTTCATCCTGAATAGTCTATAGTACATTCAGATATAGAGTGCTTTACATTGCCCTTGAGTCAGGCAGATACTAAGTGAAACGCAAGCTTGTTTGACTTCATTAAAACTGTTTCATTTATTGTCTCTTTTATGCTGCAGAATCAAGCAAGCTACAAGTAAAAGTGAGATTCTTTAGAACACCACTGTAACATCTGAGACAATTACAGAGAATTATCAGTCAAGTTTCTTTCCTGTAGCCTGTTTTTTCAGACAATGTGCTAACCATTGGAACCATTACCAGTCTGACAATAATACACATCATAAAGTATTAAATCATTAAATGTGTTGATCAACTAGATATTCTGATTCCTAATGTGTGGAATAAAAATACAAATGAACAGAATACATTGATTTCTCTGTATGCAATTTTAACATTGCGGTGATATTTAAGTCTTCTCACTCACGAGCTATTCACAAGCATTGTAGGCTATTTTTCTGTTATTCATAAGTCAGGAATGTTGTATGTCTGGTACAAAGTAAAAGAGGGAAGTAGAAGAGTGAAGTCTTGGATTAGAGTCCAGAGCAGAGATGAGGGAAAACAGGGGAGGACCCACAGGACCATGCCACCTTAGCAGGCCAGTATCTTCCTAAAAAAAGGGGGAATTTCTCCCTCTGCCTTTTGAAACCATGTCATCATTCAGTCCTGCTAGATGAAATGAAAGAGGCAGTCTCAAGATCTCACTGAAAAGTCTGGAGAGCCCCCATGACATCAAGCAGCAATATTAAGGATGTATTCACAGAATATTAACTATTCTTTTATGCAGTAGGGCATCAGATATAACAAAATTTAGCAAACTATGAGAAACTGAAGACAGGATCTGATAACAGAAAATGTCCAAAAATTCTGCAAATAATAGGTGCTAACACCTCCATTTATAAAGCTGATGCATGAAAGATGCAAATGACTAGAAGGAAGGCATTGCCTTACAAGGTGAGTGGCCAATACTGACTTACTTCAGGGACGTGGTCCGTACAAAGTTGCAGAATGGTTGAGGTTGGAAGGGAACTCTGGACATCATCTAGTCCAACCCCCTTCTCAAAGCAGGATCACCTAGAACAGATTGCCCTGGAACTCTGTTCAGTTGGGTTTTGAATATCTCAAAGGATGGAGACTTCACAGCCTCTCCATGCAACCTGGCCAGTGTTCAACAATCCTCACAGTAAAAGTTTTTTCTTACATTCTGGAAGAATTTCCTGTGTTGTTCTGTCACAGGGCACTACTGAGAAGAGTCATGCTCTGTCTTCATTATATCTTTCCATCCGACATTTGTAAGCAGTGATAAAATTTCCCTGTCCCAAGTCTTCACTTCTCTGAGCTAAATAATCCCAGCTCTGTCAGTCGCTCACCATACCAGAAACAAGCCAGGCCTTTGATCATCCTTGTGGATGATGTCCTACACTGGACTCACTCCAACAACAACACGTCTTTCTTACACTGGGGAACACAGAACTGAATGCAGTACTCCAAATGTGGCCTCACCAGTGCTGAGTAGAGGGGAAGGATCACCTCCCTCAATCAGCTGGCAACTCTTTTCCTAATGCAGCCCAGGACACTGTTGGTTTTCTTTGCTGCAAGTGTATGTTGCTGGCTTCTGTTCAGTTTGTTGTCCACTGAGACCTGTAGGTCCTTCTCTATAAAGCTGATTTCCAGCCACTTGGCCCTCAGCCTGTGCTGGTGCATGGGGTTACTCCTCTCCAGGTGCAGAACTTTGCAATTTCCGTTGTTGAACTTCATGAAGCTCATGTCAGCTCATTGCTCCAGCCTGTCAAGGTCCCTCTGAACAGCAATGTGACCATTTGCTGTATTGACCACGCCTTCCAATTTTGTATCATCAGCAAACTTGCTGAGGCTGCACTCTGTCCAGGTGTCAATGAAGATGTTAAACACCACTGGACCCAATATTGAGCTTTGGGGTACTCCACTAGTAACCAGCCTCCAGCTAGACTTTGTGCCTCTGATCACAACCTTCTATGCCTGGCAGTTCACCCTTTTTCCAGCCCACCTTGCTGTCCACTTATCTGGTCCATATTTCATCAGCTTGTGTATGAGGATGTTATGGGAGACAGTGTTGAAAGCCTTACTGAATCTGAGACAAAGAACATCCACTGCTCTGCCCTCATCCACCCAGCTAGTTATCTGTCTCACCATAGAAGGTACTGGATTGGTCCAGATATCTAACAGTGCCACGGGATTTTTTTTAACAGCAAGATTTCATTTTTTTCATAAGGACTCCTCATTTTCATTATCTGCAGCTTCTTTTGATTACTTGGGAAAACTCAGAAACAGAAATATATGTTCACAAAAACATTTTTTAAAGCCAAACCTCACAGGAGCTCTGCCACAGTGTTTAGGCTTTGCATGGGGATGGTTTGTAATATTGTCCATGTAGAGGTATAGTAAGTTTTATGAAAGGTAAGAGTGAAAGTCTCATAAGCCAGAATGAAAAAAAGGCATTTCTAGTAAATAAAAACTAATCCCCAGACTTTTCCTTCTGTTCTAATAGACAAATATATTTAAGAAAATGAGTCAAAGGAAATGTTTGTTGATGAATAGAGGATCTTTCTCTCCATTATACAATTCCTGTAGAAAATCCTCCTACTAATAATTGCAAATGAGAAGAGAGAACTGAAAATAAGTAGAACCAGAAATAGCCGCAACTATTTTTTTTCTTTTTTTTAAGTTAGGACTCACTGAACTGCACTTTAGTGCAAAAGGCAACTGTAAACAAACTCTGTGCAAATGTTGGACGGAAAAAGGTCTGAGCTTTTAGGATTTCAATTTTATTTCACTATTACTTGGAGTCATCCATCAACAAGTACTTCTATGTTTGACAGCCACAGCATCCCTCATATCTGAACAAGTTGTCTATAATGCAATGGCTACTGGCTAGTAGCTGCTCTAAGTTTAAATACTCAGCTAGCTTTAAAATTAGCTACCTTAGAAATTAATGGAAGTTCAGCCACAATAGAAGCAAACTCTGCAAGACCAACTTCTTCCATGGTTTGTGCCATGTTGACATGCCTTTTACACAAGTCATAAATGAAGCCAGGAAGAAGAACACCATAGAAACAAGTTTCAGTACAGTTCTGGCAGTTTTGCATATGTATTAAATTTCAGACTATTCTTGTTGGCGCAGTTAAGTTTAAATACAGCTTGGAGAGAGCCGTATGAGATGCATTCATTTCAGTGTTGCTAGGTGGCATGACCAGATATCCAGGAAGCAGAACACCTCATCTAACTGCCATCCATCTACTTATGCCTGCAAAATACATATATGCTTTTCTGAGATGGATGAGGCTGAACAGGACTGCCCACAGTTGGCAGAGACAAGTGGGACAGTACAGAAAAGCTTATATAGCTGTGTGTTGCTCTGCTGCTGGTAATCTGGGCATATTTTTCCTGAGATTGCATTCTGATTCACTTCCACCAACGTCCAAAAAGGCTGTTAGCCCTTATATGGAGGTAAAAAGCCCTGCTGAAGGGCTGTTGAAGGTGAAGGCTAGAACAGTGTACTGCTGGAAGGCTAAGATCAGGAGTACCTTTACAGAAGTCAGTAGCCCTATATCAAGCCAAAGCAGACCCAGTGTTATCAGTATAGAAACAAGACCACACTAAAGTCAAATAATGGGATTTTAACCAATTACGTGATAGAAAGAATACATTTCTGCTGAGTAGAAATAGAATATCACAGCCCTTTTGTCTTGGGTTGTCAGCTAGGAACTACAAAACCAACTCCAGAGCACCCAGATTATGCAGCTCCTGACTTAGAATGATGAGGTAAAAAATTGGAAATCAAACACATCATAAGAAATGGCAATATCATCTTGTATTTCCTAGAAAGAACACAGAAAGGCAAATCCAGCAAAACTTCCCATACGAACACCTGCTTTAGAACCTGCTGACAGCAAAGCCAAGGAAAAAATTGGACTTCAGAACCCGTATGAAAACTGTATTTTATAAAGAACTGTGAAAACAAATAGGACTTGTTTTCCCAAAGAAATCAATGGAAAAGTTCTTATTATCTTTGATGAGACCCCAATGTTCATCCATAAACACTATCTGCAAATAGTCACAAGATTTGAGCGATAGCTCATTCTCACCCCCTTTCCTCATGGGCTTCATAAAGGCAGATAAGCAAGCCTGGGCAGGGAGAGGGCAGTTCATTGCATAGGCCTCTGCCTCAGCACCTTTTGTATATATGCAAGCTGATCCTCCAGGCAAGTTTCCTGATGTCCTTATGTATGATGCATCTTCATCCTTTTGTCTTAGTAATTCATTATTTACCCTACAGAAGAGACTATATGCTTTTTCCCACTCATTAACTAAAAGCGTCTTAAGATATGCTACTTCATTTTCCACTAAACTGACATATATTATCTCATTAACTTTTAACAATATAAACAATGTATTATAAGTATTTTTACACTCAAATAACTCAAATTACTGTCAATGTGTGCCATTAAACTGAGGGTCTTTTTAATATAACTCTAAGATTTTTTCACATAATGAACCTTGAAAAGTAACACATAATTTTCAAGATGAGTTGTCTTCTCTTTCAAGGGCTGGTTCATGAAACAAAAGTGAACTTATTGATTACTCTTCCTATAGTACTTTGATAGAATTCTTTCAAAAAAAGCTGAATCCTATGTATGCTCTTACTGTTCTGTCACACACATCTCTGTTGGCAACATTATTCTGAGGAAAAGGTATGTGGTGTCAATAGAAACATTGAGGAGGAAACTGTGTTTCAGGTCAGTGAAACAATGAGGTAAGGTCACAAAAGGGATTCCCCTAGATATAAGAAGTTGTGAGGTAGATTCAAGGCATCCCAACCAAAAAATCCATATTTTGTCATGCTCAGATATGCCATACAGTCACTATGTGTCACTCAGAGAAATGAAAGGGAGATCATGCGTGTCTTATTTTTCAGATATGTAACTGATAAAGCTTACCGCAATGTCTTACAGTCATTGTGAAGCCAGACTTAAGCCAGGACTGGCTGAAAAAGAATTTGATGGATATTTAAATCAAGAAATGTTAGGCATGGAGAAAAGAAAAATCACCTAATTCCCTACCAGATCTTGTGATGTTTTATACCTAGTAACTAGGACCATGGAAGCAAAATTCCATATGAACAAGCACATCTCATATAATACAAGAGTGGTTCTTGTCGGTGTAGATTAAAAGCACATGGACATCAATGCTTCTCTGTTTCTCAGAAAGAGATAAAGGTACAAAGCATCTCAGGCAACAGAACCAGGAGAGGTACCTTCTAAGATAAGAATTCGAGTTTCATTAAAGAACAGGGGTGCTCAGCGGTCTAATTGAACAGATAGTATCCGACAGACTACTTCTGAAAGACTGAATCCCGGACCAGCGACAAATTCTTTCGTGGCATTACAACTTTTTCAGCTGAATGACAAAGAGATTCTCTTAGAGTAAAATGAATTTACAGGTAACTAATACCCACACTGCTTAGTTCCATGAATTCTGTGTATGTTCATTTCTCTCTCTGCTCAAATTTTGTAGACCAGTTCTGATCAAAACAGACAGGATAGTGCAAACCTCAATGTTCATTGCCTCACAAGGAGGGGCAGACAAATTAAAAAAAAAATCATCAGAGTCCTCATTGTGAGAAAGAAGGTATCATGGGTTCCCTTTTTATTAGAAATCTGAGAATCTAACCTCAGACACATAGCCCCCATACAGATAAAGCATCCACAAGAAGCCAGGTTTCCTTCATTCCCCTGCTCACAAAACCACTTGTCTGATTTGAAGCCCACTACTTGATTTATCCATTACATAGTCAATATTGCTGCAACATAAATTCCAGTAAGATAGCTTTTTGGGTTTTTTTCACATTTTCCAGGTAAATTACAGAAGAACCCAGTGTTAACAGCCAACAGAGACTCAGAGAGCATGTTCTCACCTCCTGTATCAAATGAATGCACTTTCCAGACCTACAGGAAGGGCCCGGTGGGAACTAATGCAAACTCATGTGAACTCGCATAGCAGCAAAATGATTCACATAAATAGATGAAGTCCTTTATGAATAGGCTTGATTGTTCATGATGCCCTTACCACCCATACGTTAGCTATTGAGCAGTTCTATTAAGTACATTGGTATTCTCACTGGGGTACTACAAAGATATTAAAGAAAGCTGCTTGGGACCATAAAGTGGTCTGACTGGACAGCCAATAAAACACTGTTTGTAGTGCTCTTACTAGGCTAAATAACTTACCATCTTCAAACAAATGACATAAAAAGTGATTATTTCTATTCCTAACAAGGGTAAATTTGAAGGAGTAGCAAAGACTTCCTTGCTGAATATCAATACTTGCTGCAGCATGTCACTAACGTGCTTCAGAGCTACACACAGCAGGTCTGTCCTACCAGCAAAATAGCTTTGTTCTTAGTTCACAAAGTAGTGTTAATAATGAATGTTTATTACAGCAGCAGCAAATGGCTTCCTGGAGGCTTTTTCTGATCTTTTAATAGGGGAGATTTTAGCCTCTTTTTGTTCAAATTCACACAGAAAAAAACTAGGAGCATTAAAAGCATTCAATAGTGTTCATTTCATGTGCAGCTTTAGAAAGAGATTCTACAAAATCTCCACTGGGAAGCTGTCTCTTTTGACTAAGAAAAGGATCTGCGGCATGTACTATGTTTTCCTTTAGATAATATCACTGTCAACCTAGTTTGAACACAGTCAGACCTATAAAAGAAGGTTGGCACTGGTAACCTGGCAGGGCAAAGGTGCCTCCTCCCCCCTGCTTCTCCTTTCAGTGCAATGAAGGATCTTTCAACCTGTCAACTCTTACATTCCTAGGACCAGGAGGGAGCATTTTATGCTAGCCACAGCACAAAAATTCCTTAGTTTCATTCTTCCAGCAAGCTCCATTTTGACCAGCTGTTTCAGAGGACACTCTGCTCTACAAAACGTCGGGGCATCAGGACTTTATTTATTGCTACAAGGAGCAAGAATTCTAACAACATCTCTTAGACATCTCTTCTTTTTTTGTGGGCAAGAAGCCTGCCTGCTGTAGCTGCTTCTCCCATTCTGTTTATTAGGGACCACATGTCTTGGAAACACTGTCCTGGTTTGAGGTAAAACAGGAACAATTTTATTCAGTAAGTTTGCTTCTTAGCTAGGCCTCTTCTAACTACTGAAATTAACAGCATATTGTGCAAACAATGTTCACACTCAGAGCGATAAGACCTATGTTGATAGTTGATGCCCAGGCATGGTATGCAGAGAGGCTCTTGCTATAACAGCCAAGGGCAGCGAACTTTGTTATTTGCCACGCTGGGGGCTCAGAAGCAGAAAAGTGTAGAGGGGTCTCACCTGCAGGGAGAAGCGGACAGAACAGGTGACCCAAAACTGACCAACAGGGTATTCCATCCCATCTGCCTCATGCTCAGTATAAAAGCTGAGGGATCAAAGGGTCAGCTCTCTTTCTTCAATGTCTGGTGTCCAAGGAAGGCTCTGTCTGTTTTCCTGCCTTTGGTTCTGATCCCGAATGCAGATCCAGAATCCAGTTCCTGTCCATCAGAGTCCAGTCTGGGACTTCCCCAGTGCCAGCCAGTGACACGATTGTCATCCTGGGAGCTTGATACGGTTTTGTATATTTTTCATTATTTTCTTTTTATTTTACTATTTCATTAAAGTAGTTTAGTTCCTTCTAAACTCATAAGTCTCTTTCTCCCTCCTCTGCCTCTCCCTTTGAAGAGGGGTAGAGGGGAGCATCTGTCGGTCCCATCTGGGGTGCCCCGCATCCCCAGTAGCCAATTTGGCCTAAACCATGACAAACACATAGCATCCTCCTTCCATTATCAAATTGGCTAGATGGGCCAAGAAAACAGTCAAAACAGCAGGGAAGGACAAACTGTGAAATCACTAGAATACCCATAGATAGCTGAGATAAATTGGAAGAGATGATACAGCTAATAGGCATGCAATTGCATTCCACCACATTAGTTGGGCTGGTGCTGAGTGGTCATTGCTGGTACTAGAAAACTACCACATTCTAATGATACAGCCTATCTCCTCTCTGTTACAGAGCAACTACAAAAGTACAAAGCATCTGTTCTACCCTTAAATTAGCTCCAGTCTAAGGCTTTTAGTTTTAACCTTTTTCCTACTTTGGTAAAGCTACGCAAACAAGGATCCCTGCACTTCAAAATATGGCAAGTGCTCCGCTTTTTAGGATTTGTCTCTGCATTTGAACTCTTGCCAGTAAGCAGCGTTTATACTGGAAATTTCTAATGAGGTGTTTAGGACTCAAATGATGACAGGTGTTATTTGTATTTTAATGGTAGTGATTATGTTTGTTCAACAGAAAATTTCCTGTAATGGGGATACACTGGAGCCTTGTCTTCACCAAACACTACTGCTGCTGCATAGATGTCTCCTCTTCCATCTGTGTTGAGGTCAGTGTCTACCCTGTGGATCAAGCAATTTTTATTCTGGGACACAAAAAAAAAAATCTCTATAAATAAGCCTGAAAAATCATACATAGCTCCAGGAAGATGTATACAGAATAATTTTCCACCCTCTCAACTTCACTGTGGGAAAGAATTGGGCTTGACTGCCAGCATTACTGCCATGTCAGAACTCAGTTTAGTGCCACCTGTGCTTGCCAAAGGCTTATCTGTATCTGACTCTAGACTGGAATATCCCAAGCACAAGTACAGGCTGGGTGGAGAATGGATCGAGAGCAGCCCTGAGGAGAAGGACCTGGGGGTGCTGATTGACAAGAAGCTCAACACAAGCCAGCAATGTGCGATCACAGCCCAGGCGGCCAACCGTATCCTGGGCTGCATCAGAAGTGTGGCCAGCAGGTCAAGGGAGGTGATTCTGCCCCTCTACTCTACTCTCGTGAGACCACACCTGGAGTACTGCGTCCAGCTCTGGAGCCCCAAACATAGGAAAGACATGGACCTGTTGGAACGGGTCCAGAGGAGGGCCACAAAGATGATCAGAGGGCTGGAGCACCTCTCCTATGAGGAAAGGCTGACAGAACTGGGGTTGTTCAGCCTGGAGAAGAGAAGGCTCTGGGGAGACCTTATTGCGGCCTTCCGGTACCTAAGAGGGCCTACAGGAGAGCTGGGGAAGGACTTTTTACTAGGGCATGTAGTGATAGGACGAGGGGGAATGGCTTCAAACTGGAAGAGGGTAGGTTTAGATTAAATATTAGGAAGAAATTTTTCACTCTGAGGGTGGTGAGGCACTGGAACAGGTTGCCCAGAGAAGTTGTTGAGGCCCCATCCCTGGAGGTGTTCAAGGCCAGGCTGGATGGGGCTTTGAGCAACGTGGTCTAGTGGGAGGTGTCCCTGCCTATGGCAGGGGGGTTGGAACTCGATGATCTTCAAGGTCCCTCCCAACCTAAACCATTCTATGATTCTATGATCCCCAGATTTAAAGGAACTTTAGATCAGTGCTGTGCATCAAGATCATATCATACTACTATGCAGTCACTTCCGGAAGTCCGTCATATCAGGTTCAATGAATGTATTGAAAGAGTAAATAAGTAATTAAATTAATACACCTTCTACCACAGCCACGCAGTGCTGCAGTATAGTAGCTTCATATTACTGTCCTAATTATAAGTACTTCAAAAGGATTAATAAATATTTTATACAAAAACTAATGATTAATAAATTCTTAGATTTTTTAAGTCCACAAAGTCTATAGCTTTGTTATAGATTTGTTCTGCTATACCTACAACTGATACAATATATAGCACTTACATTTGTAACATGTTATTTGTGATTGGTAAAGCATTTAGAAATGAAACATCAATATAATATTAAAACTGAGAACCTGTTCTACTCTATACAGGTTCCTTCACATCTTTATTATACTGGTATCAAAATCCTACCATTTGATGCCTCATATTGCCACTTCACTCTCTCTCCTCCCTTAGGGAAGAATGTCAGTGCAGCATTTTGGTTTTCAGTGAGAATTTATTTACTTTCTCTCCTGAAAATATTAAAGACCATTAAGAGAGGGACTTGTTTTGTCTCCTTCTCAATCTGTTCCTTATCACTTTTACATATGTGGAAATCTGTAACAAAGTTAAAGCCCTGTCCTTATAACACCATCACCTGTTACCATACAATGCTACTGAAACATAAAATGTATTCTGACAGTGCGTGTGCAGTCACAGCTCCCACTGGGAAACTAATGTTCATGTACAAGTTAAAACAGTTGACAATTCTGAATTTTTTATGATAGCTTCACCTCTATTTATGGTCAAGCTTCACCTCTATTAGTTAAACACAATCATAAATCACAAGACCAGATTATAAAAGTTGCCACACAGATATACTGGCCATTTTGAAGCATTTGTAGTATTGTACCACAAGCTCATTTTTAAAAAAAATAGCAACACAAAGCCCATGTTATATGAAGACTGAACTGGTCAATGGAGAAACATAAAAAAGTAAAGCCAGCCTCCAATGGAGGTACTATCTAATAGGCTTTTGTAAGGATCAGGCTGTCTCTACTACAGATCTAAAAAGCACATCTGCTAAAACTGTGTAGATGACAAAGATTAAGAGTTCTATAAAGTGGTGGGCTGTATTGTGAAGACACTCAGACAAGCAACTGAGCAGTAAGGATCACCTGTGGTTCAAGCAACTGTTTTATATTTGTGTACAATATCAGTTAGGTGATTAGAACTGAAGTATTGTGTTCTTTTCCTTTTTTTTAGGACATAGACGATAATAAAATCATAGAATGACCTCAGAAATTCATTCATAAATTGAGGGAAATACCTTGCAGTGAAAAACCTATACTATAAATTTTGTCTACTATACTGTGGTTGGCTCTAACAGAAACTAATGACTACAAAATGAAGCTTAAGGCCCAAATTGTATCTGTGAAGAGTATTAACATCTGGAATAAGCTAAAGAAGGAATCGGCCTCTATATTTCATAAGTCATTTTGACAAAAACTAGATGCTGTTTGGAGGATACACTATTGCTAAGCTCTTCAACTCAGTTCAATTGGTGATGATTTATGGACTAATATACTTGAGAGGTTAGGATAAATAATCTAATGGTCCTGTCTCACCTTGAATTCGTCACATTCTTCTTCACAGCGAGAAGAATGGTTTCACAGATTAAAATACCAATGGATAGGACTGTCACAGCCCTAATTTGCTTGTACAAGGATATATAGCCCTATCTCTAACTCCTCATAGCTGCAGTAAGTCTTAATCTGGTAGAGGAATAAGTTGCCTGTCTCTTGCTATGAGCAAGAAAACAGAAAAGGAGAAAGAAAGGGTTCCAGCTTTCTTCCCCTCTTGTGCAAGACTGGATGAGGACAGTCACGGGAAGCTGTAAGCTTCTCCTCATTAATGGAAAAGGACATTTGTGCTCAAGGCAGGAAAACACCCTTCAAAAAGGCAGTCATGCAAAAGGCTGCAGCAGACTGACTGCTGCATTTTCCCTTCTGAGGGCTGTGCTTTTACAAACTAAACACACTATCTCCCATTTCAGGTGCTCTATATAGTTACATACTGCATCCTCGCACTCCTAGAGCTCCATGCTGTGAGGTGCTGAATGTCCTTCACAGCTCTGAAAGACAAACAGTGTGCAGCATTGAAACCTGAGGACTCTGTGTATCCAAATTGCAGCAACAGAGTTCTGCAAAGTTTCCAAAAGCTACACTTCTGAAGTTCTTGCAGCTAAGTTGAATATACAGTCATGGATCCTATTAGAGCCTTTTATGGTATTTCTTACCATTTAGAGCACACTAATGACTGAAAAGCACATTAGATTAAGAGAACGTTTTCCTGGCAGTTATAATTACAGAAAACAAACAAATAATCACTCCCTGTTGTCAAATAAACAAGGCAGTATATCAAAGACATTTCTTTTTACACTAATACAATGGCTAAGACAAGCACTTAGCTTAGTGCTTGCCTATTGAGCCACAGTTTAATTTGCAAAGGTGTCAAGTTTTCCTCTTAAAATGATTTTTAGGCTGTTCTGACAAGTCAGAGGCACTGACAGTTCACCAGATGTGTAATTACCCACCTACCCCCTTCAGTGGGTAATTCAGAGGCATTTAGAACATTGATCTTTTCCTTTACTTGCCACAAGTATAATTACTTTCCTTATAAAAGCAATTTTAAACCTCAAGCTTATATTAAATACAAAAGTAACATATGAGCTAGTTTGAGATTCCCTTTGCCCATTGCTAGAATGCTACCTGTAAGGTAAGATACTCAGTTAAAAGTATTATAAATATATAAAAGTAGAGCAAAGGTGGTATTGCTTCATAAGGCTGTGCACATACACACAAGTAAAACATACACAGATCACATGTGCCCTCCCTGAAGAGGGGAGGGACAGAGACATTTTTCAGAGAACAGCAAAATACAGTCTACATCTATCTACCACATCTACCTGTTTGTGGATGGTTTAAAACATCCATGACTAAACATGACTGGGGCTTCCAGATTTTCTGTTTAACTATAGAATACAAGAATCTCAAAACCAAAATTGGGTTTTGAGATACTTTTGAGATTCAAAGTTAATTCTTTCCTGCTTTATTTTCGCTCAATTTCCCACCTCCTAGGTAAAAAAGTTGGGAGGAGAAAAGCATAAAAATAATTCTTAAATTACTTTAATAAGAATTTCTATCCCTTTCCCTGATGTAAAAAAAAAAAAAAAAAAAAAAAAAAAAAAACACCAAAAAAAAAAAGGAGAGATGGCAAGAGGAAACAGCAATGTCCAAAAATACCAAAATGAGATATTTCTATTGGAAATCAAATGAAAAATATATTAATGTTCTTGCTTAGTCACTTTAAATGTCTGAGGATTATTGTCTATGATTATTCTTATCAACTCCTCTGCAATTTTGACTAAACAACTGTTGATTTACAGCCTTCATTGTAGTTCTTCAATGCATGGCTTTGAAAGTTTCTTGATCTTTGTGAAATGCTGAGTATGTGTGTGTTGGAATGCAGGTAGATGTCAACTCCATGCTCACATTAATCTTTAAGTGGAACAAAAGTAACTGGGACAATAAGTGAACCACAGAAAACAGATTACTCTAAAACAGTAATAGGGTCTAATTTTTAAAAAAATTACTTCAGTCTTCTTGTGGCACATGTTTTCCATCTCTCATTCACACAGCAGCAAAATTAGATGGATATTAAAGTACAATTAAAATGCTTAAAGACTGAGGTCCTATAGGAGCTCACAGGTTCACTCTTACAAAACTCATAGCTTAACATTAGGTCAAACACTGTGACTAAAGCTTGCATAACAGTAACAGTTTGAGCACTCTACAGAGATTTTGCCATGTTTGTTACTTTGTGTGAAGGCATCACCTTTCAAGGTCAGGAGGATCAGCCTTTTCTCCTTAGGTTTCTTTAGCAAAATAGTACAGCAGTGTTAGGAAAGCCAATGGCCATTATTGAAGTGTCTTCATCCAGATGGATGTTTGGAAAGACACCAATTCCCCTTGCTCTAGACCTTTGCACTGTGTGCTCAGTGTTGTGTTCACCATCCCCTCTGCCAAATCTGCCTGCCACATATGGCGGGGATCACGGGATCCTGAAAATTCAGCCGCTCCTATATGAAGCCACAAGCTGTCACTGATACAGAGGTTAAACAGAGCTTTTATGAAAAGCTGCACATCTGGAAAGCATTGAATCATTGATTCATAAATTACTATATCAAAGCTAGGTAGGTTTTAATAGAAAAACATTGGTGCTTTAGAAATATTGGCTGGACTTCCTATCTGCCATTCTTATCTTTGGGTGATATTTAGGTAAACTGAGCATTTGGGAAACTTATGGGAAAGTGTTATATACTGGATAGATTACTGGCAATGCACAGTTTCAAAGGTTTATAGGTAGCAATAATGAATGATATAAACCACATACAATACAAACCACATGCATCTATATAAACACACATTCATTTTCCGGGGGGGGTCCTCTTATTTTTTTTAAAGCAAGCTAGGTGTTATGGATCTCTTTGCCATTGAGGAACTCTTGTATATATTGCCAGACATTTACCCACAGTCCTAAGAACAACTTCAGCAAAAAACTAGTTCAGTACCTTGTTAGTATCCTGACAGTGGACAAAATTTGATGCCTAAAGAACATAAGAACAAGGCAAGTACATTGCTATACTTCTGTTCAGAATAGTTTCTCCAAAAATATTCAGTTGCTATCAGTGGTTTTTTTGCTCAATGGATTTCTCCAGTCTCCCAGTTCCACAGATTCGCTTCATACTGCATAAAGGATCATCTCCTTACACTTTGAACCTGGCAACCGTTAGTTTCACTTGATGCTCCTCTAGTTCTTTTACTGGAGGAAGTAGTGAATAACTGATCCTTCCTCATCTTCTCCATGCCACTTGCTATGGGAATCAAAATCACAACCTACACTGACAAAAGGGCCAGGAACCAAACAGACATTACAATCCAAGTCTGCTGTCTTGACATTCAGGTTGAGGAACACGACACACATCTTTTCCAGATTGTTTCTGAACCTAATCTTACTGAAGAACAGTTGTACTGGAGTCATATACCCAAGTATCTATTCCAGCAAACTGTTGTCAGTAGCTGCAACAGGTTGCTTAGGGAAAAGTACAGAAGTATGGCAAGCATTTCTCTCTTATATGCTTTTATCTTCTAGCAATCTTTACTTCCAACCTGATATGGTAGTAATTGTGACGATACCCATACATTCATTATTCTAGATCCAGAAGCACTTCACACACCGTGGGTTGCCATAGTCAGTTTATAGCACAAAAACCAGACACGTGTAGGTGGCAGATGAGAGCAAAGCCAGTACTCCTGATTGCAGAGCTGTTTGCTTTTCCTGCACTGTGCACAGCTTAACTGGGAGAGAGAGACAGAGAGATGATAAATGTTGTTTAGAAGAAACTATGTGCTCATAAATAAGATTTTTTTGCTTTTATGAAGGGTCAAATCCATTATGAGGCACCTAGAAATATGCAGGATGGGTTGTTTCAAACTCAGCGTTAACTTGCAGGATTGCAGGAACCAACAAATATTTTTTAATTAAATATGTCCAACTTACTCATGCAACCACTTTGTGCACAGGCATAAAATATCAATGTTGAATTCTCATAATCTACTCCAAAAAAGGAGCAGCCCACATGAACTGACAGCACCAAAGAAGAGTTTGATAGCACATTCACACTGAATGAGACACTGATAAGAAACTTGGTATAGGGTTTGTCCAGGAGAGCATACTTCCACAGGAATGTTATTTACAGCGAACCTCATTAAAAGTTGTTCACATTCAAAGGATAAGTCTTACTTCTCAATTCTAAGCTGCCATAGGGGGTGCACAGCTCTGAACTTTGTGCTCTGTCTATTGGCACATGATTTTTTTAAAATATCGCTAAGCAATATTTTACAAGCATTTGCATTCTCAGCATAGCTGCACCCATATTCAAAGACAACGTACTTTTTTACCTTCTTCTGGAAAAAACAGCTTCAGCATTTCTTGCAGCTCTATTTAATCTAAAATATGTCATTTTAAACCAAAAGTCCTTTTTTGCTACTGGATAGAAAAAAGACACAGCTGAGACATTGGACTTTTTTTTTTTCCAAGTTTCTGTCAGGATTTTTCATGAGTTTTAATAATCATTATAGGAAATGCAATATAGCAAATTATATCCAGAAAAGAAGTCCCTGGAGTTAATCAGAAACAACTCCACTGAAATATTTGTTTGTTGAAAAACCTTAATGATTAAGTTTTCATATAAAGAAAAAAAACTAAAGATACTTTCTGGAGTTGAATTTTAATCACCACTAATTTTGCTAAAGAATTTCTCTATCTTGCTATTTAGTTCTTTTTCCACTACAACTGCCATGCATCTAAAGCTGGCTTGCTACACCTCATCAGGATTCTTAAGCAATGACATACAGACTTTGTAAATAAGAACTCATTTTATTCATGCCATGTGCACTTCTAGTCGTAAAATATTAAAGCAGGACCTGTAGACAGGTGAACAGTTAAAGAAGAAACTAAAAAAACCCAAGCAATTAGACTCTGCTCACATCAATCACACAAACTTTAGGGCCCAGAGTATACAGGACTAATTTAAAATTTGCATAAGTCTTTCATTTTCTCAGTGACGCTCCCATCTGAGCTATCCCACTGAAAGGCCTTACCTATAATCTAATCCACCATGGCATCACTCTTAATTCCTGTATTTTTAGCAGTTCCTTGATGTTCATAAATGTGGTGCAGATCAGTTTCTTAACAGAAAATTCTCATCCTTCTCGCACACAAAAACAAAAAGAATCCTCCTTATTTATCCGAGTCCAGCTTTGATTCCTTAGTGAACATAAAATTCAACTGAACAAATCTACTGCTACCACTGGAAATTTGCCAGTGAAGGTGGAAAAGGTTGGCCAAAAGTGGTAAAATCCGTAGCATCCAGCCCTCCACACAGGGACCCTTCCAAAGAGGGCAACAGATATTGGCTCGGTACTAAATTTCTCATGCTCCTTCTTTCAGACCCTGAATCAACTGTTCCACCAAGGCAAGGGTGTTCTAAAGCAGCATAAAGAAAGAAAGTCTTTGGACTTTGCTGTGTCACATCCAGGCTTTAGGTGCCATATGGAGCCAGAAGACACTGTAGTGTTTCAGAGGCTAGCTCCAGTGTACCTCAAAGTATTCAGCATTTGGCAATATGAATTTCTCTACAGAACAAGGCAAGAAAGAAATCATCACAGGAACATCAAGAAGAACGTCAGGTGCAGAATGTTGCTATGACACCTGTGTTAACAGAGCCAAGCGCCACCTACACAGAGAAGGAGACTGCTCAAGCAGCTCTACCAAAAAAAATAGTCTCCTTGCGCTTAATAATCTATTAGTGAAAATAGAAGAGGGAGGCCTCAGGGACAGGCTGCCTGGGTGGGGTACCAGATGCAGAGCAACCTGGCCTTACAGCAAGGTACTAAGCTACTGGATAGTGCTCAGTGCCGCTGCCGCAACAATTGGGCTATATTTGAGTATCATGAGCAGACACCAGACTTGCTGAGCTGATGTCTATAAACTAACAGGAAATAAGACTGTTTTTTGACATTGGTGTCCCACCCATGCCAGCCCTAACTGAGATACAAGACATACACAGAGAAGTAC
The DNA here is from genome assembly GCA_013398815.1 of Ibidorhyncha struthersii. Classification (NCBI taxonomy): domain Eukaryota; kingdom Metazoa; phylum Chordata; class Aves; order Charadriiformes; family Charadriidae; genus Ibidorhyncha; species Ibidorhyncha struthersii. Next base: position 533,572 of record VZSZ01004927.1, read on the forward strand.
ACTCACACTATGCTTCCTATTTCTTTACAATTCCTGCTGATTGTTCTCTTTTAGCACTTTCATTTCATCCACCTCTTACTGCTCCAGTCAACTGGAAAGAATATTCAGCTGTCTTAATCTAGGCCTCACCATATAAATATTCTCATGTTTTAATTGCCATTTTTATTATTCAGAAGAGAGAAGAACTGAAAAAGCTCTCCATGCTTCACTGAAAACCTTAATACTACTGGTAACTTAATACGGCAAAGAAGATTTTTTGTTGCAATCATTACTTGTTCAAAGGGACAGCATAGTTCAAGCATGCAATTTATTCAGAGCAGACATTTTATTAAATCACAGTTGCTCTTTCAAAAGAATGCGACACCAAGAAACACACTGACAAAACACAGCTGATCCTCATCTAACCTTCACATTAAAAAAAATAATAAGTCTCCTGGTGATGCAGTTGGGAAGCCACTCACCTGAGCACAGCAAGTATTAGACACCGTAAGGACAAGCGTAGCACTAAGCTAAGGCTGTGAGCTTGGCATTTCATATGGCATCAACCTCAGATCACAAAGCTGACCCTGGTATCAGCAATGCCTGCGATAAGGAAATCTCCTCAGAGCATTCTCAGCCAAACAGACACGAGTATCCTTCTTAGCTTGAAAATTTAATGAACCTACCAACCTCTCCCCTTACATTAATTTAAGCACCTCCTTTTTTTGAAAGGGGGAGGAAAAAAAAAAAAGAGAAAAAAAAAAAAAAAAAAAGGAGTTCCTTGGTTTCCTGAAATCACTAAAAGCCAAGCTTGAATTTCTAAGCCAGAGGTTATATTTTCTGTGCAGTTAGGGCTGCCACCCAACAAATGATTGAACATCCATCTTCCTTTGTATTACTTCTGTATGATGTCATCAATTTGTCCAATGTATCCCTTAAACTGTATTACTGGTCAGAAAATCATAACTGAAAAAGCCACCTTTGCTAAGCCCAAGGCAGGCTGATGAAAAAAAAAAATCAGACAGGAATATGTCTATTAAGGCCCAGATTCTGCAGACATTGACTTAACTGTATAAGTTTTGCTCATAAGCAATTGAATGGGGCTGTCCCTCACAAAGTCACCTAGGGGAATAAGGGATTCATTAGAACAGGGTAATATCCATTTCCTGAATCACTTTCCATTCCCGAGCAGGGCTGGATGTTACCATTTGTTTATCTATAATTTAAGTGTGATTTTATTAATGTAGGAAATAAATGTATTCATTCAGCAGGAAAGCTCCCTTTCATATTTACAAGCTTAGAGTTTTTCTTGTTCATTGTATTTTAACTAGGTACTTCCCAAAAAGCTTTTAAATGTTCAAATGTAAAGAACAGATCTGGAGAACAGACTTGCAGAGTCAGAGCACGGCTGAGGTTTGAAGACCACCAGATCCAACCATCCTACTCAAAGCAGGGTGGACTACAGCAGGTTGCTCAAGTTTTGAGGATCTCTAAGGACAGACACTCCACAACCTCTGACCAACTTATTCCAGTGTTTGGCTACAATTCAAAAGCAAAGCAGACTGTTCTGATGTTTAAATGGAATTTCCTGTATTTCAGTTTGCAGCCATTTCCTCTTGTCTTGTTCTCTTGTCCTGAGAACCATTGGGAAGAGTCTGGCTACATCTTTTCTTCTCCATCACATGTTTATATACCTTGATAGGTTACTCTCGAGCTTTCTCTTCTTCAGGCTAAACAGTCCCAGCTCTCAGCCTCTGCTTGTGCTCCAAGCATGGTCCTTCACTGGACTTGCTCCAATATGGCTATTTGCCTCTTGGACCATGGAACCCAGGACTGGGGCATAGCACTCCAGATGTAGCCAACCCAGTACTGAGCAGAAGAGAAGGATCATCTTCCTCAGCCTGGCAACTCTGTTTCTAATGCAGTCCAGGATGTTGGCATTCTAGCCACAAGGATGCATTTCTGGCTTGTTGCCCACCAGGACCCCTCAGTCCTCTTCACCATCACATTTTCTTCTGATTTCATATTCTAAATTTCTGTCTTAAAAGGCAAGAACATAATGATCTTAAGTAATTTTTATTGTACAGTTATTTTTGATTTGCAGTAGTAAGGCCCTCTATATAGTTGTATGCGTATTTGCATGGCAACATTTACGTTGCAAGTTCATGCACTAGGCTGAGTTGTTGGTATGCGTGATTTATTAGCACCATCTTCCATCAGCTAAATATCCATTGACACATAAAAATATTTTCCTGGAACAACAATTCCAAGGATTTCCCTCTCCCCCTTGACTTAGTTTCACAGATAACAGTCCTTAGCCAGAAAGCAAGAAGGGTAACATTCACAGAATACAATAGCAAGGTCTGGGGAAAAAGAACATTCACCCTTATCTGCTTCAGTTTTAATAGGAAATCAATTTCCTAAATGCTTCCATGTAATTTGTGGATGATCACCCTCAGTGTATTTTAATACTTAAATTGCCATAGATGCCACAGAACTGTCACAATACCATCAGCAGGACTGTTTTGTTATCCAGGCTTATTCCCATTTCATTGGGAACACATGGAGCTAGGAACCAGTGCAAACAGGAATAAGAAGGCATAAAGTTTTCTAACAGATGTTTAAATAGAGAACAGAATTAAAAATACAGATGTCTAACAATGAGGATATTTAATTTAGAGAATAAATATTGTTCCAAGGCCTTGTGTGCCTCTATTTTTGGCTGCTCCCTACAGAAAGTTAAGTATTGCTGTATCCAGCCACAGATCCCACAGCTGAATCTTGGAGCAAGTTTAGCTATGTATTCAGAGCCCTAGAAATACTCAGTCATGTGAGCTCTCCAGCCACAACCACTACTAGCAGCCCACCTTTTCCCATGACAGCTTGCTTAGTCCCCTTCCCCCAAATATTACAGTAATTCCAGAAAACTGATTTCATAAAACAGTTTCAGTACTACAGAATATTTCAAAGCCACAAGACTTTGGTTCCTAAGTGCTCTTGAAAATTCTACCCACACGTATTTCTTTGCTAACCTCACAGTGAATAAATGTACTTCTAATTGCTCAAAAATAAGAGTTTCTCCTGTTTACACAAATAAGATAGATCTAAAATAAAAAGAACTGGATTGTTAGGTTCATAGTTCTGAAACTGCAACCTAGGCACATCTGAAATACAGGTTGATAATTACATTAAGTACTGAGACAGAAAACAGCATGAAGACAAATGCTGACAGTTTAAAACAAAGTTTCTTTTTACTAAGTCTTCTTTTTACTATTACTTTAAGTGCACTACTGATGACCCTTTCTGCCTCAACAGATCCAGGAGGACATTATTTACAACTCATTTCCACAATTGTCAGGGACTTTTGGAAATCACATCCACTAAGAACTTCAACACAGAACGCACTGGAAATAATCTGACATCGAAGCCATACACGTTTATGCAAGTACCAGAACTGACAACCTCACAATCACATAGTCTTAACAGAAGCAAAACTACAGTCCACCACTGTCAGAACTTTCCTGTATCCCTGAACATCACTACTTAACACAGATTCACCCCTGCCTTGTGCTTGTACATGCATAGAGGGGATGCTTTCCTCTTTTTCCACACCTCCTCTACCACATCTTCCTTTTCACCATCCCATGTCCCAGACTCACTGTGGTGTTTGCCCTCACACCAGTGGTCTATCATTCTCATTTACCTAGACTCAAGTTTCAAAATCCAATTTCCCAAATCAAGAGTCCCTGGGCTCATGCACTCCCCATCAGTCATTTTTTGTCCCTTATGCTAGAGAGGGAATTTATTACCACTAACCTTCCCAGAAAGAGCCCTGTTTGTGCCCCAGTCCTCTCCTGTAACAAGCCTTTGTATACCTCTCCCCATCAAGGTTCCCTTACCTTCCCGCCTGCCTCTTGTGGAGGGATGCCCATGTGGGATCCCATTTGCTATATACCCTTTACTCAGTTACGCCTGTAAGTCTCTCAGCAACCCTCTAAATCTTTCCCACGTACAGCTCACACTCCTACAACTTTGTGAGCTTCTCACATTAAAGCCACCCAGTATTCCTGAAAACCAGCTTTGCTCTACTGTTCTTTATGTCCTTTCTCCTTGTACTCCATACAATGTGTCTCCTTCCCCTGCCCATTAGCAGACCCTAGGAGGACTCCATATCCAACCTCACCAAGGATTTGCTATCATATACTTTAAGCTATGGTTCTGCTTTCTACAGCTCCCCCAGCCATTGCTTCTCTGTTTGGAGAGTTAAAGTGTCTTAGAGGATACTAAAGCAAATGCATATAAGACACCTGGGTCCTTCACTGTCTCTTAAGTGTCCCCCTTTTCCATAAAGCCAATTTATTGCACACCAATCATGCCCTGAAAATTTGCAGTAGAGAAGCTAATGAAGACATTAGCCTATAGACATGATGAGCTGCAGAATTTCCTCGCATAATGTCAGTTTTACTGGCAAAAGTCACAGTGACTGGGTTGTGGACCTTTTGCTATATTGATACTTAGCACAGTCATTGTTAGAAACTCAGAGTCCAGTAAAAGCCTTTTGCTAGTAGGCAATAACAGTATTCCTGTATCGTTACAAATTTTTATGTGCCATAAACTGTACCTAGCCAAACTCTGCCTTCCCCCTTGACTTCAACGGGGGCAATTAGGCTAATGCTAATTATCTTTGGAAGCCTCTCAGGGCAGTTTTAGCTACAAAGCACCTGCCCTTCTGGGCATATTCTTGTGACCATATTCTTTTTTCAGGTAATTGTGCTTGAGCTTAATGTCATAAAAACAGCAGTCAAGAATCTTTGCTACATCCATGTTTCTCTTTTAGCACCCAAAGACTAGAGGTCACATCACAAAAAAACTCAGAAATAAGATTTTGCTACTACCATTATTCTGTGCATCACAGATTATGGTCAAAAAGGGTAAACTGAAGGCAGAAGTGGGGCTGCTGTATGCAGTAGAGCAGGCTACAAGTTTGAAAGACTGAGAAACAGACAAGTTCTACACTGAAGGAAACCATTTGAAAAATCATGGCAAATTTGCCGGCACTGGGGCATGAAAATAAAAAATGAACCACAAACCAAACAACCAAAAAAGGGGCATACTGTGTGTTCACAGTATGATTTGCTGCAAGTTAAGCCTTCCCTGTGACCATATACCACAGACTCATCCTCCTTACCTTGCAGGAATGACCAGGTTTAGCTTCTTTTTTTAAACTTAAAAAAAACTTCTCCTCCAATATAGTACAATTTCTTTTTATCATAAATGTCATTACCTTTCACAGAAGTACACTGAAGTATCTCATCACTTTTTTTTTTATTCTTGCAGGGCTCTTTTTTCCTCTGGACTCTTCACCATAGCTACAGACCTTCTCTTCACAGCTGAGGAGAATAACAACAGAAAACACAGTGTTCGAGAATGGATTGTTGGAGTACACAGTGCTGTGAAAAACTTACTGCCAAAGACAATTTGCACAGGCACATAAAAGCTTGATCAGATTCAGAGTGGTACTTAACAATTGGAACTGTTTATTCCTCCCCTTTGATATTATCCTTTATTTGTCATTTAGATTCACTGTGGATTTTCTTGTCCTTTTTACATAAAAGGACATCCTAATTTTTTTTAATTTTGTACTCATGAAAAGAAGAGAGAATAAAACCAACAGCCCTCCAGTTTTGTTTTACCTGTAGGAGAGCAGGAAGAGCAGAGCAGCTCCACAAGAGATAACAAGCCAGGAACCAAACACGACCACAACACTGAAAGTGCCCTCACTCACCAGAGCACATTCCCAGAGGGTTTAGAACATGGCAGGGAACATGGTAGTAATAACAAGGTCTATTGATAGTCCCAGACAAGGCAAGATAATGAATCAGGTCCAGGGTCCAACCTAGGGACCCATACAGGAGATGAGGCCAGAGACAGGGCTGAAAATAATGCTGCAATATGGGTCCAACATCCGTCCAAAAGAAAGGACTAAGGACAAGCTACCTAAAATACTGGCCCAAGATCCCTCAAGGAAGCAAGGCCAGAGACAGGACTGGAGAGAGGTATACCTGTTACATAGCTCAAGCCAAGACTGAAGCCCCAAGCCTGAGCTTAAATGGAGCTCCTGGGATCATGGGCAAAAGGCATGGGTGAAGGCCCCAGGTGAGGCTCGTCAGGGACATCAAGAACTATTAGTGCCCTCATGTTCCAGCCATAGTCAAAGCACTGTGTCTGGAGTTCATGCTTTACTTGTCCTGGTAGTTGAGCTGCCTGCACTTAAGTCCAGCTTTCTGAGAAGAGAGAGCTGTTAGAGAAGCCTTGGTGAGCTCACCAAGCTCCTCGTTGGAGCTCAGCTGCAAGAAGCAAAGGCAAAGGCTCCCCTCCCTGCCCCATCCCAAGGCTTCTGCCCCTGCCTGCCTTGCTGTTGTGCTTGCTCCCATCCCTTTCTCCATTATGGACAAGGATCAGCCCCTGCTGCTCCAGGGACACGTTGCTGCTCACGGGCAGGAATCCCAGTCTACCATAAGCACATCCTGGGACCAACTCAATTCTTGGCTGTTGTACTGACTTTCCCAACAAGTGGTACAGACATTGTGCTGTGGGACCTGCAGAGTGTTGCACTGGAAAATATATAGCTCTCACAGATTATAGCTAAATTTCAGAGCATGGCCATGCTTCCCATCTTCAGTATTCAAGTAGGCCTTGGCCCTATGTGGGAAGACACCTAAGTGGGCACCATACCCCCTTCCCTTTCTGTATTCATGATTTACAAAGGCAGACAGGCAGAAGGGAGCTGTGTGATGCACTCCACCATGTCTCTCATCTCTGTGACAGGCAGAACAGCACCCCAGCAAACACCGTGGCACATACCTGCTCCACAGCTGAGGTATGATCGCTGAGGCAATTCACTGTGAATGCCCAAAGCTAATTCAGTTAGTAAAATGCCCAAACAGCTATCTAGAGGAAAGGCTCCAGACACAGTTGAAGCGAAAATGTATGTTGCATGAGAAACAAAGGGGTGTGGGGAGCTTTCCCATGCTGCATGGGGTAGTGCTAATTGGGAAAGGGAATACAGCTGTCTTGCTCCTCTGGAACATTTGCCTGAGAGAGTAAGATAGGAGGTCAGTGGCTGCACTATATTCAGAACAAATAAACCCAAACATCTTCTACTATAAACAAGAGTCTGATATAATATAAAAGGTCACTGAGCCCTGCCTCGGACAAACCCAACAAAGAGCACTACATAGCTTATTTCTTTTGCACTGATTCTCTTAGAAAACTAATGTATTTGTGACTTTCTATACTTGATTTATTTGAAGCATCTTCAGCTTTGTTATCAAAGATCAACCTTTGTAAAACTTCATCAATTTATTCTTGGGATTAAGCACAGTCTTTCAAATTAATTAGGTAGCACAACAAATGCTTTTGGAATCTGAATGCCCTGAAGGACTTGAAAGGAATGTCAAATGGGTTTGGACAGACTATTCAAATCAAGTCATTTGGGAGTAAACTGGAGATTTAAAAGTCTCCACCATGGCTTCTGGAGCATATTAGTGCTTTCATGCAAGGCGGCTCACTTTACCTTCCGCTCATTCCTTCCCTTGCCATCAAACTGTGCTCAGTTTCAAGCAACTGAAGCCATTATCCCACACAGACACCACATGTGGAAGTTCTCTGATGATTTTAGAGCCTCAGATTTAAGGCCTTATTCTTGCTTGCAGTTGTGGAAGTAAATTAGGCAGAACCCTGAAACAAATTCTTCACCCCCCATACGCTCACACTCCATTCATCAGCAGCTTTCTGGCCAGAGCTGGAGATACTTGCTGATAAACAAGGTTAAGGCAGTTCCATTCCAAAAAGGAGCCTCTATTTTCAGCATTTGATGAGAGGCAATGGCCAGCCAGGGTGAATCACAGCACAGCAACAAGTGGTCCCATCTAAGGCACCTCATTCTACCCTGGTAGTGTTTAAAGACTGTGGACCTATCATTGAGGGACTGGCTTTCACTGAGACAGACAGGATCTGTAAGCCAGGTGCAGACCTGCTCAGCAGACTCATTTGAGCTTGATTTTTAGTTCTTTCTATCTAAATCATTGTTTGGCTCAGCCTTGACTAGACGCTTGAGAATTCATACCAAAAGAGGCACATATACACTCAGATTTCTTTGCCCTTACAGTTCAGCCTGTCCACTGGATGGAATCCCCTGCTCTGTAACTTGTGTGGCAGATGGAGAGACTTTTAGCTTTACAGACCCCCAGTCTAGTTTGAGCTGATGGGAATAGGAGAAAGGCAATGGGTATTCTTCCATTCAGTTCAAAGACTTGCAAGGAAAGAAGCAGACTTCACAGGTTTCATTAGTTACGTACATCTACAAAGTTTATTTTTCAGCAGGAAAAACCTGGGATTCAGATACTCAACATAAGCAATTTGTTTGCCTCTCCCCCCACCAACCAATACCAAAATATTTTTGTTTCAGACAACATTTTGGCACACCACCTTTGCTGCAAGAAAACATAGCTTATTGGGAACAGAGACCCCTTTCAAGAGATGGTGTCCATCTCATCTAAGAAATTACACGGCTGCCTCAGCTAAAAGTAGACTGATGTTAATATTAGTAGTTAATGTGTCAGCAAGCATCACAATACCACTGCTCATTGCCCTGTAAGAAAATGTCAAAGAAAGTGAAAAGGACAGCATTCATCGAGTGCCTAAAACGGGGGATTTAAGAGATGCATCAGAATAGGTAGAGATTTCAGCCCAGATAATTAGTTCCAGTGTTGCAAAGGCAGACTTCTGGCTGAAATAGATACAAATGCTCTAGAAACAAGCCCTTCCACAGCCAGATTTTTCTGCTTGTTGCTCAGAGGTAGACAGGACAAGAAAACAGCTGGAAGTTAGGAGGGGATTTTCAGATTTGACAGAAGCTTAAATCAGGTGCTTGAGCCCATGAGTTTCTGTTCATCTTTTCTGAGCATTCAAATACAGAGTACAAACAAGGGGGTGAGAAAGCATTCATCTTCCCTTGACAGCCAATTACATTTCTTGGTAAATACTCAGTAAAGTAAATCCATAAATATGGTCTGCCTAAAAGACCACAAAGGACCATTTTAGCTAAGCGTGGTAGGCTAACCTTGGTTGGCTGCCAAATGCCCACCAAGCCGCTCTCTCACTCCCCTTCCTTAGCATGACAGGGGAAGAAAGTAAGATGAAAAAGCTCATGGGCTGAAATAAGGACAGGGAGATTACTCATCAATTACTGTCACGGGCGGGGCAAAACAGACTTAGCTTGGGGAAGATTAATTTAATTCATTGCCAATTAAAAATAGAGTAACATAGTGAGAAACAAACACCAAAAAAATCAAAACTAAAACCACCACACTTTCCTCCCACCCCCGTCTTCCCAGGCTCAGCTTCACTCCTGACTCTTAGAATCATAGAATAGTTTGCATTGGAAGGGATCTTTAAAGGTCCTCTAGTCCACTCCCCCTGCAATAAGCAAGGACATCTTCAACAAGATCAGGTTGTTCAGAGCCCCGTCCAACACGACCTTGAGTGTTTCCAGGGATGGCGCATCTACCACCCCTCTGGGCAATCTGTGCCAGTGTTGGTTTGCCACCCTCAGTGTAAAATTTTTTTCCTTCTACCTAGTCTAAATCTCCTCTCTTTTAGTTTAAAACCATTACCCCTTGCCCTATCGCAACAGGCCCTGCTAAAAAGTTTGTCCCCATCATTCTTATAAGTCCCCTTTAAGTATTGAAAGGCCACAATAAGGTGTCCCTGGAGCCTCCTCTTCTCCAGGCTGAACAATCCCAACTCTCTCAGCATCTCCTCACATGAGAGGTGTTCCAGCCCTCTGATCATTTTTGTGGCCCTCCTCTGGACCTGTTCCAACAGGTCCCTGTCTTTCTTGTGCTGAGGGCTCCAGAGTTGGACACAGTACTCCAGGTGGGGTCTCACCAGAGCAGAGGGGCAGAATCACCTCCCTTGACCTGCTGGCCATGCTTCTTTTGATGCTGCCCAGGATACAGTTGGCCTTCTGGGTTGCGAGTGCACATTGCTGGCTCATGTCCAGCTTTTCATCCACCAGTACCCTCAAAGTCCTTCTCCTCAGGGCTGCTCTCAATCCCTTCATCCCACAGCCTCTATTGATACCAGGGGTTGCTCCAACCCAGGTGCAGGACCCTGCTCTTGGCCTTGTTAAACGTCATGAGGTTCACAGGGGCCCACTTCTCAAGCTTGTCCAGGTCCCTCTGGATGGCATCCCATCCCTCAGGTGTGTCAACGGCTCAACTCAGCTTGGTGTTGCCTGCAAACTTGCTGAGGGTGCACTCGATCCCACTGTCTATGTTATTGATGAAGATATTAAACAGTACTCATCTGAATACGGACCCCTGAGCAACGTCACTTGTCACCGATCTGTACCTGGACATGGAGCCATTGACCACTACCCTCTGGATGAAACCATTCAACCAACTCCTCATGCACCAAACAGTCCACCCATCAAATCCATATCTCTCCAATTTAGAGAGAAGGATGTTTTGGGGACTGTGTCAAAGGTCCTAGAGAAGTCCAGACAGACAACACCTGTAGCTTTTCCCTTGTCCACTGATGTAGTCACTCCATCATAGAAGGCTGCTAGGTTGGTCAGGCAGGATTTGTCCTTGGTGAAGCCGTGCTGGCTGTCTTGAATCACCTCCCTGTCCTCCATGTGCCTTAGCATAGCTTCTAGGAGGATCTGTTCCATGACCTTCCCAGGCACAGAGGTGAGGCTGACAGGTCAGTGGCTCCCAGGGTCCTCCTTTCCACCCTTTTTAAAAATGGATGCAATATTACCCTTTTTAAAAATGGGTGCAATGTTTCCCTTTTTCCAGNTTTGTCCTTGGTGAAGCCGTGCTGGCTGTCTTGAATCACCTCCCTGTCCTCCATGTGCCTTAGCATAGCTTCTAGGAGGATCTGTTCCATGACCTTCCCAGGCACAGAGGTGAGGCTGACAGGTCAGTGGCTCCCAGGGTCCTCCTTTCCACCCTTTTTAAAAATGGATGCAATATTACCCTTTTTAAAAATGGGTGCAATGTTTCCCTTTTTCCAGTTACTGGGGACTTCACCTGACTGCCATGACTTTTCAAATATCATGAAGAGTGGCGTGGCAACTACCTCAGCCAATTCCCTCAGGACTCTGGGATGCATCTCATCAGGTCCCATAGACTTCTCTATGTTCAGGTTCCTCAGGTGGTCATGAACCTGATCTTCTCTTACAGTGGGAGGTACTGTGCTCCCTCAGTCCCTGCCTTGTGGTCTGTCCACTCAAGAGGTGTGGGAAGACAGGTTGCCAGTGAAGACTGAGGCAAAAATGTTGCTGAGTACCTCAGCCTTCTCTTTGTCCATTGTTACCAGTTTACTGGTCTTGCTCGTCAGAGGTGTACGCTTTCTTTGACCTTCCTTTTCTGGCTGACTTATCTGTAGAAGCCCTTCTTATTATTCGTTGTGTCCCTTGGCAAGTTCAGCTCCAACTGTGCCTTGGCCTTCCTGACCCCATCCCTACACAACTGGGCAGCGTCCCTATCATCTTCCCAGGATACCTGTCCCTGCTTCCACTCCCACTTCTACCTACTCCCCCTGCCCTGAGTGGCACAGAGGGATGGGGAATAGGTGTTGTGGTCAGTTCATAATGCTTCGTCTCTGACGCCCTTTCCTCTTCACACTGTTCCCCTGCTCCAGCATGGGATCACTCCCACAGGATACAGTCCTTCACTAACCGCTACAATGTGGGTCCTTCTCACGGGCTGCAGTTCTTCAAGAACTGCTCCATCATGGGTCCTTTCCATGCGGTACAGTCCTTCTGGAACAGACTGTTCCAGCATGGGTCCCCCATGGGCCACAGGTCCTGACAGAAAACCTGCTCCTGTGTAGGCTTCTCTCTATGGGTTGCAGTTCCCGCCAGGAGACTGCTCCAGCGCAGGTTCTCCATGGGCTGCAGCTTCCTTCAGGGCACATCCACCTGCCCTGTGGGCTTCAGGGGGCAACCTGCTTCACCATGGTCTTCTCCATGGGCTGCAGGGAAATTTATGCTCTAGCGCCTGGAGCACCTCCTCCCTCTCCTCCTTCTCTGACCTTGGTGCTGTAGAGCTGTTTCTTTTCAATTTTTTCACTCATCTCTCACAGCTGCTGCACAATGCTCTTTACCCTTTCTTAAATACGTTATCACAGAGGTGCTACCAGTGTCACTGATGGGCCAGCAGCAGGTCCATTTTAGGGCTAGATGGAACTGGCTCTCTCCGACAAGGGGGCAGTCCTAGTCTCTTCTCACAGAAGTCACCCTTGTAGCCACCCCGCTACCAAAACCTTGCCACATAAACCCAATATAGTAAGGTAGATAGCAACGGAGGTAAGAAGATATAGCTGAAATAGGGTACATAGGATCATATTTATATGGCTTCTCTACAGCAGAAAAAATACATGCAAATCGATTAGTGTTCGTCTTTAAAAATGGTAGAACCAACTGAATATCAAAGTGGTAAAGTCAAAGAGAAAAGGATATTCACTAATGTGAACATCCAGATCAACTTGCAGCAGCATGAAATATTCATACAAATTGACAGAGCCAAAGAAAGTATTTATCAGCTTATAGGCAGGGCAACACCTTTATGTGATTAAGACAGCTATGAAAGAAAACCACATTAGCACAGTGGTGGGGCACTGCAAATCAAACATTCCAAGCAGAGATTGGAATTGCTGTCTAGGCAAACCATTAGGAAAGCTTTTGGTTGCTTGGGAGAATGCCTCAGTAAAACATACATGAATTATTCAGTCATGTCCTTATATTGTTAATGCTGTGAAAGTAAATACAAACACCAAAAAAAAAGAAACTATAATATTCTTGTTACTTACTTCAAATAATTTTCAATATACTGGCAATGTGAATTACTTCTGTAAAAAAAAACCAAACCAACAACAAAAAAACAACAGTACAAATCAGGACTCTCAGTTGAAAACCAGGTGAAACAGGTACTGCAAGCAGACTGTAGTAACAAATTTACCCACTCATATACAGTACATTCTTGGCTGGTCACATCACCACCTTTCCAATTGCCTTCAAGCTTTGTCAAGGACATCTATTTACTGTAAATCTTCAGAGAAGGTGTTATTTCATTAAAAGTGTTGACTTGGGAAGTAATACAATCCAAGAACCACGTACATGCTTTATAAGAACTGCTTTTTTTGAGAAGGACACAATTCACAGATAGTTTTTCATAGCAACAGACATACTTGATAGAAACTAAATGAGTCCAAATATCAGGAGTGATGGCCACTGCAATCTGCTATGTGCCTAACAAAGGCTTGGCATAATTCCTGCTGAGATCAATGGAAAATTCAGGAAATTATTGACAGCAATGACTACATTCTGTGTAAATTCTCATTCACATTCCCCCATATCTAAACACAGCAGGAACAGACGCTTTGTCAGGTTTTGAGGAGGATAGCTAAAAATGCAGAAATTAGGGGTCCAACTTTGACTCAAAGGGAGTGAGGTTAGAATGCTCATGTGCTTTTGCAACCCCCTACCTAGCCAAATACATATATTTTTCCATTATGTAATTATTTATGTAATAAAGCCAATAAATACAATTTTCTCCAAAGACAAATAAACCCCAAACTCTTAGATGTACTCTGTGGTATTTGTGACTTTCTAACTACATCTCAGCATTTCTTGCAGTAGGTCTGGAGTGCCCTCTTGCATGCCAAATAACTCCCACATTGCTCTTGGATACATGAGTAGAGTGGGCCATGGTATCTACACCTATAAAAGTAAGACCAGAGGTTGCATGGCCAGTTCATTCCATTCAAACTACTTGGACAAAAAGAACTACGCAACACATGAATTTCATCCCTTACATACTTTCAGTCCATGCCAAGATGAGCACCTTTGCAGCTCACGCTGGTGACATAGACTTACTGCACTTCCATGCTCTTGTTACATTTACCCAATTGACAAAACTAGGATAGGAAAACAGTAGAAACCTGCGTATTGCTACTCACCGCACTGGAGGTAACTGCATTTCCAGGACAGCCAGCAATCCTTTCAAAACAAGCATGCACACAAAAAATAATCTAGTTAGGTGACTGAAGATTCTTCAGGAAGAATCACATCATAGTATAGGGAAGACGTAGCTTAATCATGCAAAAGTTCTGGTTTAACAATGTTAGCAACAAAACTTAGAGCTAGATGTGTAATGAAATAGTCCTCTTCCTTCAACAAAAGCTAAAATATGATGAGCTACCAGATATTCATTCAGTACTCTTAAAAGTTACATAAAGAATAGCTGCCTTGGGAAGTGTGAAGCTTTAATTATTTTTTAGGCTGCTATACCACTCAAATAAAGTTCAAATGAACAATAAAGGTGGTAAGAGTGAAGCATCTTATCAAAACACAGATTCCTAAAATCTTTGTACTAAAAGTGAGATATAGAGAGAGAATTGTTTGTTTAAGGGACAGAGAATATCAGTCAGAATGCCTTGCCTACATTTCTCATGACCAAAGGTCACCGCGTTGCAGCTTGTAAGTATCAGTTTTTCACCACTGTAACAGTGTTTGAGAGGATACAAGGAAGACGTTCTCTGAAGGCTCTGACTTATGGATCCTCCAGATTTGAACTATTTGGGCAAAGGGGTTGAGCTGATTGTTCTTTGACCAAGTGAGCAGTGAACAAGAAAGAAAGAAGGGGATACCACAAAAAACAGACTGCAAAGCGAGCTCCAGAAATAGCCCGGATCAGCACCGAGAAAAGAGCTTTTGGACAACACAAGCCGAATGAGAGGTTTAGAATTGTAAGCAAATACATTTCCTCCCTGTTTTCTCCTTTCTTCAAAGAAACAGAACCTTGCAAACTCTTCAAAAATGAAGAAAAGGGTACATAGCCTGAGTGAAAATACTGCAGAATTTGTACACTCAATAAACATTACTGTCATTTTCTCAGTGCCTTGTTGGTGCCTGGTAAAATATGTTACCTTGTGCAGAAGCTTCTATCTCATTTGCATGTAACACAGGAAAAAAAATCTAC
The DNA here is from genome assembly GCA_013398815.1 of Ibidorhyncha struthersii. NCBI lineage: Eukaryota > Metazoa > Chordata > Aves > Charadriiformes > Charadriidae > Ibidorhyncha > Ibidorhyncha struthersii. Next base: position 548,604 of record VZSZ01004927.1, read on the forward strand.
AGATAAGGCAAAGCAGAGGGAGGCAAAAACATACAGCTTAAACATACAGTAAACTAGGAATGGTAAGTGCTATACCAATGCTCATTCTCACACAGTCTGGCTACACAGGGAAATGAAACATAAATGAGAGAGAAAACTAGTGGAATATTACCCAAAACTTTACAGGGAAGGGGCTATGTGCAAAGCATATGCAGTTTACCAGGAATCACTGCCAAAATGAATTTGCACTCAATCTAGCAGGCAAATGGTGCCAAATAACCCTTCTGCCTACTGTCAGCAGAACGTAGGAAATGTTGAGAGGGCACTGGGGGACAGAAAGGAAGAAAAATGCTACAAGCGCCTTCTGCTTCAGCTAGAATGCTGTTGAAAGCTATAAAATGTGTGTGGCAGAACTACTTCAAAATACAAATCTAGGGATGTAGCTCATTACACAGTGCATGCATTAGTAAGAAAAGGACATGTAAAGAAAGAACGTAAAGAATATGTTTTCCTTTTTCCCTTTCTTTTCTGTTTTATATGTTATTCCACCACATTCTTCTGTTTCCTTTCTCTGCTCTGCTAGCCCTAGGCTTCTTCCTAGCACTATTTTCTTTCTAGAGTATTTCTTTCTTCTTTTTATTCTTTTTTTGTGCTCCTTCTGGTTTTGCATTTATCTTGACTTTTCCATGGTTTCTTTTTATTCCCTTTCTCTTCCTGAATTTCTCCCCTCCTCTCTCCCTGCAGTCAAGTCAACAGCTGGAAAGCTGTGCCAGCTTTAGCCTCTGCACTGGGCCACCCATTAGGAATGTAATTGACTTGCTTCACACCTTTACAATCAATTCCCCACACAGCAGAAACCAACTGGTAAGTCCGAGGGCAGTGCTACGTAGCCTCAGCTACCTGTTAAGGAAAGAAAAGCAGGTGCCTCAGCACCTGCCTTCCAATAAAACCCTTTGAACCAAGTGATAATCTGCAATAGCACAGGCAAAACCCCTGAGTGGAATCAGGAAAACACCAGGAAGCCCAGGCTATGGCAGGGGGAGCCAGGAGACTTGTGAAGCAAGGCAGAATGCTTTTAATATCTATGAATGAAGAACAAATGCAGAGGAAAGAAACCTGCATCTAAAAACACCTGGTAACTATGATGATTTCCTGTAACATGGTTGAAACATGGAGAGTAAGTTTGATAGACTATACTCTTATTAGCAAACCAAACATACATTGACCATAGGCTCAAGCACGGTCTCACAGTCGTTGATACAGTCCAGTTTGTTAGTACACTGCCAGGCATGGTTTTGGCCCAGGCAAACTAGCAGCCACTCTGATCTCTCAGAAAGGAGCATACGCCGGAGATTGTTCCCAGCACTCAGCACAGGTGAAGCCACTGTGTTCAGGAAGAGGAAGAGAATTTAGCTGGCAGGGACAGGACCTATGTCATACCACTTGCCTTAAAGGCAGAGAACTAGCCACGGATCTTTTTATTTACTAGTATAAATCACAGAATCACATAATGGCTGAGGGTAAAAGGGGCCTCTGGAGGTTATTTGGTCCAACCCCCTAGCTCAAGCAGGGCCACCTAGAGCCAGTTGCCAAGGTCCATGTCCAGATGGCTTTTTATTATCTCCAAGGATGAAGACTCTACAACCTTTCTGGGCAACCTGTGTCAGTGCTCAGTCACCCCTGCAGTAAAAAAAAGGTGCTTCCTGATGATCAGGAGGACCCTCCTGTGTTTCAGTTTGTGCCCATCGCCTCTGGTCCTTACACTGGACGCCACTGGAAAGAGCCTGGCTCCATCCTCTGTGTGTCCTCCTTTCAGGTATTTAGATATATTAATAAGATCCCATCAAGCCATCTCTTCTCCAGGCTGAACGATCCCAGCTCTCTCAGCCTTTCTTCATAGGAGAGATGCTCTGGTCCCCTAATTGTTTTAGTGGCCCTTCAAGGGACTCTCTCCTATATGTCCATGTCTCTCTTGTACTGGAGGGCCCATAACTGGACACAGCACTCCAGGTGTGGCCTCACCAGTGCTGATCAGAGGGGAAGGATGACCTCCCTTGACCTGCTTGCAATACTTTGCCTAATGCAGCCCGGGATACCAATCACCATTTTTGCGGCAAGGGCACATTGCTGGCTTGTGTTCAATCCAGTGTCCACCAGGACCCCCATGTCCTTTTCTGCCAAGCTCTTTTCCAGCTGGGAGGCCACCAGCATGTACTGGTGCATGGATACATATAGCAGAAAGCATTTAAATTTCCTCATTCTTTAGTCCACCCAGTGGGCACTAAGGACAAGAATGCACCATGTGGCCTTGTGCCCTACCCAGTCCTCCAAGACTATCCTACTATCCACCATCCTCAGGCCTCGTGCTACATTGCAGAGCATGTAAAACAGATCCTCAGTTTCATGTTCAGAAGCAGCCCTATGAGGGTTGCAAGCCCAGAGCTCCCATATTCACACACTGAAAAAAACAAGGAACAGCAAGGCCACAGAAGCATCCCACCGGGCCCAGAGAGGACTCAGAGTCAAGTGCTTTCTGACATACATACAGCCATAGATGACTGATGGGAGAGTTAGAGGAAGCCAAAGGAAGCCAACAGCCCCGTCCCCTCACCAGATAGCAACCCCTCTGTACTGATGTGCAATTCTGGGCATGTTTATTTCCATTCCTCAGGCTCTTTATTCCATTTAATCTCAGAATGAAACTGATGGCTTGAGGAATTATTATTTTCCCCCAAGTAGAAATAAAGCATCAGAAAGCAAAACTGATTTTTTTCAGAGCCCATAAACAAGTTATTTTGTGTGTTTCTTTGCTGGGAATAGAGCCAAGACCCAGTGATAAAAGTTCAACTTTAAAATACACTCAACTGTTTGTGACTTTAAAAGCTGATTTAAGGCAGTTAGTGTTAGGAGATGTTAACTAATGGAAAACTGTACCACCATATAGTTCTTTGTCAAGGCAGACATTTCTTTCATTGTTCTTTAATGCTTTTATTATATGAACCTTTATAAACTGTTAGAGGTTATTGTCTCTTCCTGTTTATTCCTCACTGAGAATATTCATGAAGAATTTTTTCTCCTCCCAGGCCCTATAAAGAAACAAAAGGGAAGCCAAGATGGTGATGGGGGAGATCACCCAGAACTTCATTTGTAGAGGATCAGCAATAGTCCCAAAGAAGGAACCTTCCAAATCCTTGGTCTGAACTCAGACATGAGATACAAAAGAAAGAATCTGTTTCAGCGAGAGGTAAACTACCTTTGTAATACTACAGGCCCACTAATCAAACTCCTCAGCTAGCAAAGATCCTCAAGGCCAAGGCTCAGCAAATTCATGAGAGGGGAACTCCAGGAGCAGCTTTTCATCAGCATACAACACTGGTGTCCTTGGAAACCATTTTGCAGTCAGCTGGGCCAGCAGAGGTGTGTAGTGAGCATCCAAGGCAGTATGATGGCATTGGCTCCTGCAGGCACCCCAACCCATTACCTTCCTAACAGGGGACTCAAAAAAAAACAGGGTTTCTCAACAGTCCTCACACCAACGTAGCGCTGCTGTCACTCAGCAGTTACCGCTGCACTTCAGGTGCCCCTGCTGTCCCAGCCTTAGGTTGTGACACTGTACCTATGCACTAAGACTGGAAAATACAGAAGCATTTCTTCCTAGGAAATTCCAGAATATCAAAGAGAAAAAAAAATCATTCAGAATCAGAATGGAAGCCAGAATTTCCTAGGAAACAGAAGCAGCTAGGCCAAAATGTGCTGTTAAGACAACTTTGAAAGCAGGTCATATCTATAAAGCACAATGTGTAGAATACTAAAACACAAAATCCAGAGGGAAATAAAAAGATGGTTGAAGCCAAACACTTTGAAGTTTCTGACTCAGAAGAAGACAACAATGTTTAGAGTGATAAAAGGTGGATGATATCATACTGCATGCAGCATAGGCAGGAGAACAGAGATCTGTCCCTGTGTTCTGCTCTTGCATCTGCAGTCAGGGAGCCAAAGCTAGTGAAGGAAAGATGGGGAACAGGTAATCAAATGCATAGACCCCACTGCGGCAACCAGCCTTTCTCCTGTAAGACAGACAGAATGTAAAGCTCACACCAATGTTACAACAAACAAGCACTGAAAACTAACCTTCTCCTCATTCCAATAGGTGTTGGATCAGGTTATAGATATAGAAATCAGCATCTGGCTTACTTGCATGCATTTATACTTAGAATACAGAATTAAGTATATCAAACATAAAGTGTACCTCATGAAGAAAACATAATAAATAACAGTTTTATGTTCTCCATTTTATGTATGCTACATTTCAAAAGTGCTTTTGTATCTTTCTTTGGTGCAGTATGGTACACAGTAACTAAAGTATACTTACTACATAATGGAATTAATTGTACTCTGAATGATCTCAAGAACACAGCTACTCCAGTGTTCCAGAAACAGAGAGAGGCAGGGTTAGTACTACAGTAAGTTACACTCTTAGTTGATAAACTGGAATAATCCTATAAAGAAAAACCCGGGAATGTCCTGATACAGAACTACAGTTAGCCAAAAGAAAGACTTGGGTTTTGGCTCACAATTACTAAAAGAGTTTCTCATGTCCTATCTACTACCCTTACATAGTAATTTGAAGTAGATCTGGTGTCAAGTTTTGGATATCCAGTAATTGCGCTCATGTAACAACTCTGATATTTTTTACAACTATAATTTTAAAATTAGAATTGTACAGCAAGAAAGATACTGACTTATCTGCCCTAGACTTGTAGCGAATCTTACCAAAATGGACCCAGTGTCGGTACCTGGATACTTGTCAAATAGAGAAACAGAAAGAAACAGAAAGGAACAGGATACATCTAGTGTATACTATCAAGCAAAAATCCAGGATCAGCCTACATTAGAACCACCATGTTGCTTTGTTTCAGAACAAAGGTCCACCCAGTCTAGTACTCTGTATCCAATAATATTGTACCTGTGACACAAGAAAGAACAGGGCAAACACGTCCATGCTATGTCCCCCAGCCTTAAATAACTGAGGAATCAGGGATTTCCAGAGTGGAGTATTCATATTTAATAGCCCTGGGCAGACAGTTCTGCAAACTTCTCCATTTGCTCTTTAACCTGAGTAAAGTCTTAGCATCCACTACATCCTGTGGCAACAAGTTCCATAGTGTAACTACATGTCATGATGGTAAAGAGCCACTTTGTTTTTTGGATTTCAAACAGGCAGTGTGATGCTTTCAGTCACGTCTTGAATTTTTATAGTGGAATAAACAGTTAGTAGTTTGTTCTCTAGTTATTTTTTCCATACCACTATTGATTTTGTAGATCTCTAGCTAAAGAATTCCTGGAATTCTGGGAAGAACTATGCTGTGATCCACCTGCTTAAAGAGCTGGCTAGATACCCTTATAAAACACGCTGCTGAGGATCAGCCAAATTGGTTCCTGTTCTGGATTACACTTATAATGATGGTGAACTAGCTTTACTTTATTGAATGCTGTTTTCTTCTTTCTTGCATGATAGTTACTGCCAATTCATCTTCCACTGCTTTTGTATGGCTCAATAACATTTCAAAGTGTTGGCAGACAGTGTGCTGGCTTGATTCAACCTCTTTGTGAAAATCACTCCTACAGGGCAGCTAGATGCAAATACATGTAAGGTAGATCCACTTCTCCAATAAAATATTTGGCTTTCAAAATTACTCACTAACTGTCCCATTGTGGTTTGCAATCTACTGCACAGCAGAGTATTAATGTTGAAATGAGGCAAAATAACAATATACACAGACGAGTATGTGAAGACAGTTAGCACTGTAATACATATAGTCACCCCTTTCAATGACAGCAAATTTGTCATTTTTTCATTTCTCCAGTCATTTCTCCAAGGTGGAGAAATAAAACAAACAGCAATGAGAATAGAAACTGCCCCAGTGGGAGTTTTGTCAGGAACTCTGTTTCTAGCTTGTGTCTTGTCTTAACAGACTGAAACAATCCTTCATCTTTCTTGCCCAAACCTGGTTTTCAATGGAGGTCTTTAGACTAACATGGTCATCACTATCGCAAGGGCAGAGTAGTGGTGAGGAAAAGAGAAAGTCTCAGGTATTTGCAGTTATGGCTAAAGGTAGAGTTTGAGTTAACAAGGTTCTTTTCTTTTTCTCCACCTCTCTTTTCACGGTCTTAAGATATTTGTTTTCACTGTCAATAGATTTGTTTTCACTTTCTGATCAATTTTAAATATTTTTAAAACAATTGTCCTTTGTCCACTTATTTATTGGTATTTGTTTAATCTCATACAGGCTAACTCGTTCAGAATGTGAACTCCATGTATTATTCAGGTCTCTCTTTAATTCCTGACCTCTGAAGTAACATAGACTTCTTTGTGGTCTTGCTGTGAGCTCCCTAGATATTCATTACCTGTCTTCCATGTGGTTTTACAGAACTTAACAAAACAGCACTGTGATCTCAGTGAGGGGTCTCCTAACTACCCCCATAATATCATCACCATTTTATTGGGTAAATAAACTAAACCCTCAGCATTTGAACGAAAGCAGAGTTCACTCCCCTCATCAAAAAGGCCCAGCTATGAACCCCTTACCTATGTGATTCCCAACTTCTCCACATTCATCACCTCGTTTTATTTCAAATGAAGCCCTGTGTGTGCATGTGTTAAGTTCTTGCTAACAAACATACTGGTTCCACATTCAACCCTAAAACACTTACCAGCACTGTAAGATTCAGAAACATTTCATTATTAGTTAAGAAAAGGAGGTCTCCTCTGCATGACACTTATTTTTCTGCTAAATGCCCCAATTTTTTGTCTTTATTAAAACAAAAAACAAAACAAAAGAAAAAAAAAAAAAACAAACGAACCCCCCCAACAAACAGAGATGCTTTTCTTGATTATCTAACCAGATAGGAACCAATCTATAACTTCTCCATGAAAGAAAGATTAAGGTGTGTGGCAATGTAGCAGATTTAAAACAATCAGAAACCTGTGAAAAGAACAGGTCTGCGTTTTGTCTAATCCTGACTTTCATCTTGATAGTGAATGAATTGAAAAGCAAACAGGCAAAGTTTGGTACTTTAGATCAGGAGTGATAAGCTAAGCAGCTTCCCTCTTTCAATAAGACACTGAGAAAGCAAGTTCCACTTACCTCTCATTACAGGTAAATGGGAATGCATTCCCATTTCTGCATAATAGCAGTCTCAGTGAAAAGTGCCCACGAATTGCAGCCATTGGAGAAAGTCAGATGCCTCCTTCCCACTGTCATTCACTTGTCTGGTACCCAAATGGCATCTTCTCACCTACCAATGAAATGAAACACAAATTTTCAAGTTACTATTAGTTTCACTTGCAAAAAAAAAGAGGGAAGAATATTACTGAGTTGAGACACAAACTAGAAAGATTTATTTTGTCCTCAAAAACTTCGTTACACAGATTTATTAAACTAGGCCAGGGAAAGATCTGCATTCATGTGAAAGCAGGAAGGACACAAATCTTGCTTTACATTGCAGTGGCAGATGAAAATTGTTCAGTGCACAAAGATATAATCAAACCTTTTAAAATTAATCTTGACATCTGGGTAAGAGACTGGAGTCTAATGAGAGGGTTTGGTGATTTATGTGAATGATCCTCCCTTGCTTTGGAGCAAAAAAATACTACCACAAACCAGATTTACATGAGTTTAACCTACTCTTTCACAGAACAATCACTAAGTTCTAGCTAAACACTTTTAAAAGCATAAGCTGATTTGCCTATATGGATATTCGTACCATATCATTATTTATTTCTCTGAATCTGTAGTGGAGTAAAGACAACTGATGATTATCTGTTTGTTGGGAGAAAGAACTACCTCATGTTCTTGCAAAAAGCACTGCATTATCAGCAAATTATAGGAAGCACAAAGTCCCTCTACAGAGGTAGAGATACGAATAATTTTTATAATTTTCCTTTTAAGAAATCGTTGATTCACTCCAGTAAGGTTAACCCTGTGTTCTCAAGCAATAACCTGTTCATGATCAGATGGCATGACTGTTTGGGCAAACTGCTGAAACTTGGGGATGCTTCTGATGTATAAAACATTATAGTATACTTATATAAATGTAATTATTATATAAATATAATTTTATATAAATACATACAAATGTATGTTCCATAAATACATACATAAAAAACAACAGCTGGAAAATTCAAAAACTCTTACCCTTCCAATCTCATCTCTCAGTTGAAGTTAGAGGAGGTAGAAACCACACCCTAGCAGTCTTGAAAAATCTCAGATAACTAAATTGCTCAATGAACACCATCCTGCTACTACAGAGAATTCTGATACTTTATGCAAAAGCTAAAAATAATGTATTTTAAAGAGTGTATATAAATGTAGAATTAAACTTCTATCCATGTCTGTCTTCATGCGTAAAGTCAGCCCCTCCTGGTCATAGCCTCAAATTCATACTTGGAGAGAACCCTCTCTCTATTTCCACATAATTTGCATGAATCGTGAACTACCAATTTCAAATAAATTAATATAGAAACAATACAGTCACGTAGTCCCAGGTTTGTGTGTGACGTTGGTTCCCTTTTTTGTATCCCCACACCCTTGTATCAACCTTGACAAATGCCTTCTCATATTGAGAAGATAGTAGCTCCCCAACCTGAAAGACTCCAACATGCCCCCTGTGACTCCTGTAATGAGGAATATCATTGCACTGCAGCGCAGTACACTCGTTCAGATTCACAACAAGAAGGAACAGATTGCTTTAAAATTCTACTAGCACAGACTTTGTATAGGCATCCGAGTGCAAATCACAGTGCTCAGCTTTGGCTGAAATATGCAGCATGCTTAGAAATCCTAAGTAACAAAAATATATAAACGATAAAGAAAAGACAAAAGAGTGGGAAAATTAACATGAATGAAGATAGAGACATACTTGACAACAAAAGGTAAAATATGATCTTTCTTGGCTGCATTTCCACAATAATCTATCTTTAGTTTAAACAAGACCCTCCTCACCTACATTACCGTAGTATTATTATAAAAGATGGTTTCTACAGACCTGAATAGTCATATAAATGATCTGCTGCTAATCGTTTATTGCCTAGCAATAACAATTGTATATGACTTGTTAGAAACTCAATGGCTTCTAACAATGGGATTCTATTCTGTACAGTTTTTGCTGGTTGTTTATTCATTGCATGTGTTTTGTTCTTTTTTTTCCTTTTTCCATGAAACATGAATGTATTTTCATTCCGCTCAGCCAAGTGATTTGAACAATCACAATCAGGCTGGAATGTTCTTCGTATGAAGACTTTCAAAAGTGGTTTAAGCAATTGCTGCAATGCAGTGCAGATGAAATTGCATGTGAATTAGGTTTTATGAGGCCATAATAGTACTTAGAGACTTTGATGCATTCATCAAGAACTATATGAGCAAATCCTAAATGTATAGTTACAAATCCCCAGGAAGGGAGTATCTCCCTCATGTGACCATTTGCATGCTGCCTTGTATTATATTCCATGGATCCACATTAGTTAAAAATCTTTTTCCTTTCTTCTTCTGAAGTGATAACAAGCTGGCTTTCTTTGAAAAGTTATGTGAAAATAAACCATTTTCACGCTGGCTGTGATTTGGATACAGTTAGAGTTCACACAAAAGGCCAAGTTTTCACAACAAGGCCAAGTGTAAGGTCCTACACCTGGGTTGGGGCAGTCCCAAGCACAAGTACAGGCTGGGTGGAGAATGGATCGAGAGCAGCCCTGAGGAGAAGGACCTGGGGGTGCTGATTGACAAGAAGCTCAACACAAGCCAGCAATGTGCGATCACAGCCCAGGCGGCCAACCGTATCCTGGGCTGCATCAGAAGTGTGGCCAGCAGGTCAAGGGAGGTGATTCTGCCCCTCTGCTCTGGTGAGACCCCACCTGGAGTACTGCGTCCAGCTCTGGAGCCCCAAACATAGGAAAGACATGGACCTGTTGGANCTAGGGCATGTAGTGATAGGACGAGGGGGAATGGCTTCAAACTGGAAGAGGGTAGGTTTAGATTAAATATTAGGAAGAAATTTTTCACTCTGAGGGTGGTGAGGCACTGGAACAGGTTGCCCAGAGAAGTTGTGGAAGCTCCATCCCTGGAGGTGTTCAAGGCCAGGCTGGATGGGGCTTTGAGCAAACTGGTCTAGTGGGAGGTGTCCCTGCCCATGGCAGGGGGGTTGGAACTCGATGATCTTCAAGGTCCCTTCCAACCTAAACCATTCTATGATTCTATGAAAAAATAATGGCTATACTTTACAGATAATTACTTCCCACTTACAAAGTTAGTTACTTCCCACTGAAGAATGCTGTTCTGTCAAAAATGAAATGTAAAGAACGACATTTCTGGGAACACTGATTTTAATTAAAGCACATCAGATCCAGGATGGAATCTGGAGCGTGTCGAAGTAACTCCACAGCAAGGTAATTCACCGAGAATAGATGGAAAGTAGGTTCCAGCCCCTCTTGTACTTGACTTGAAGCACAGGCTAAAAAACACAGTTCTCTCAGGTAGATGACCAAATCATGGCATTGTTCACTACACTCACTCTCCTAGGATAATTGGCTTCTCTCCACTTATATGTCTTGGCTTCATTTCATGCTAAACATGTTGGTTTTTTTTTACATTTTCTATGAAATGGAATTACAGTGGTTTCCTGGTCTGTGCTGGACACATTTTTTAAACTTGGTTTCTAAATAGTTAATGACATCAGCAATTTGTGAAGAATAAGAGCCAATATTCAGCTGTTGTAAATCAATGTTGCTCCAACAGTTTCACTGGAGGTCCATTGATTCATAGCAGTTGATCTTCTGACAAATGTATCTCAGCCAGAGAACACACAAGACAACGTAGAATCTTAACACAGCAAGAAGCAATAAAGTCACATCGTAACAAAGCCTAGTAAAAAAACATATCTTGGGAAATGGCTGGGCAAACACTATAATCTTCCTCTGTTTATTAAATAGAATGAGACAGCTATATCTAAAATTGGAAAGTCATGCAATATTTATTCCTTCCTTTAATAAACATCAATTATAGGCTTGGTGGCACATCCTCTGTTCAATACCAGGTAATATCTGAATGCAGAATTTCCCTTTATATATGCTTCAGTATTCTTTGGACCCCCACCACTATGGAAACCTGAATGTGTGCTACTGAATGTGGCTGGCTAAACTCTTTCTGCATTTAAAATTAAGCTGGCAATACTTAATATGAAATAGACATAAAATCGAGGAAAGGAAGAAACTCTCCAGTGAGAACCTCAGTCCTATACAAGACAGTGCATAAAGCTTGTTTAAAGTGCCAGCTGTATATTCTTGTTGGCTAATATGGCAGTAATTTCTACATCTGTAATTTTAAATTACATTCATTTTTCTTGCATTTGCAGGGAGGCAAGAGGATGGCAAGAGAGCAGACACTTTTACTTATCTCATTACCATCTCGATTTTTACGAAATTTTATCATCAGTACTTTCTCTGGGGATTAAAATTACGCTACAAATCCCCAACTCTTCTTGTCCTCCAACAAAAGAAGCACTACATTTAGTTTTCTTTCAGTCCTCAACCTTAAAATATGAGATACATCTAAGTACTGTATGGCCTGGTGTACACCCCTAAAGGCTGAGATTGTCATCATTTGTCGTTAATCTTAATTGTGAAAGACTGCCATTGAGCTTTAAGTGAAGACTGATACAAAAGAAACACCTTTTAACATATTTGCCCTCAGAACCAATAGCAGACAAACTTTTCTTCTTCTTTGTCTTATCACTAATGTACTTCCCAGTTACTTTTGATGTCCCACACTAACTGCACCTCATTTTGTTCACTGACCCCTCTGATTTTTTTCTCTGCCTACTTACATTGCACTTTGAGGCTTGTCCCAGCTACCTGATCTGCACTCCAGCTTCTGCGTTCTTCTTCCTTGTGTTAATGGTCAATGGATTTAGCCAAGTTGGTTTCTTTCTACACTTGTATTTCCACTGTACCCTTAATACTATTTCATCAAAGAATTGTGAGCTATCTTCATCTCTTTTTTCCTTCAGATTCGACCCTCACAATGCATCCTATGAACTCTCAAAAAGTATTGAAATCTACCTTCTCCAACACCATTGTTTCAACTTTCCTGTTTCTCCCTAGAGGACAAGAAATATGGCCATTTCATGATCAAATCCATACATTTGATATACGTGTGAATTTCCAGTTACTCAAAAAGTAACCATTGAAAAAAATACTTTTACCCATTTTGATTTTCAAACATACCTAGTACTAATGAATACCTTATCTCTCACTCTCAGGGTATGCCTACACTGAGAAATTCCTTGCATGTTGCTTGCCAGCTAGCACTTATATTTAGCCTCTAAAAGCTCTTTGAAACTTGTATTAACTGTTGCAGCCAATCACCGTATCTATACTGTAGAAGAGGAAAGCAGACTTCCAAAGAGAAAGACAAGACCGATTTAACTTGCTTCCTTCCACTTCCACTGTTATAGACTTTGCAATAAAAGGGTGAAGATTCAGAGTCTGCTCCTTGGTTTTCCATGCACGTGTAGGCACAGTGAACTTTTGAAAAATAGTGTGATATTAAGCAGCAATGGACTTGTGTCATCAGTATGAGAGGGATGGAGCAAAAGCAAAAAATTAAGCTCTGTCAGACACTTCAGAGCATTCTCAGACATGGGATAAATTCACAGCTCTAAGAATATGAAATATTCATGTAGATACAATTACAAGAGATTCCATTATTTATCATGTCCAGTCATTCATGTCCTGTTACAGAAGAATTTGATATTTTTACTACTTAGTCCAGGCACCATCACAAATTAAACAAAGAGAAATGCCTGTGTGGACGGGAGACCAATAAACCTTGAATTAGCCAAACTTCAAAATTGCCCTGGCATCATCTGTTGACTCCAGACTAGTACAGTGGCTTGACCCAGTAACAACTGACTCGGGTAACTAAAAATTACGCTTCAGAATATTGTTTGACTAAAAGTTTACTGGTTCCTGGAGCAAAACCTAAAATGCTCAGTGAGACAACTATCTTGCATATAGAGCTTGCAAAGAAAGTGCGGTCTGCAGCAACCAGAAACTTGAGAAAGACATCTGAAGTCAGCATTGTGTTGTTTTGAGCATATAAACAACGCAACACAAAAGGACAAGGATGCCTTTTAAATTTTCTCCTTCTCAGAGGTGGCAGACAGATGTCTTCTGTAGCTTGGCATCTAGAGTCCTTACCCACTCCTGTGTATGGACTTCATCTCAAAGCCATGAAGCAATGTTCATATTTTGAAGCACAGTTAGATGGGAAGATGTCAATGGCAGATGTTGCACAAATTTTTATGTGCAGAGGTTGTACATAGTCTGGGTGTGGCAGTAGTACCCATTCTTCTTAAACTTTTACTAGGAAATAATTCCAGATACATTGATTTAATGATGGACATCACAGTCAAGTGTTATGTTTTGTAGCCTGGACCAGGGACAAAGCAAAATACTGTTCATTGACAGAAAATAACTATGCAAGACTAAAAGAAGGTAATTTACTGCTTTTCTGGGAGAAAAAGATGAGCCTTAGCTGGCTTCATCATCCTTGGGCTAGCAAGCAAAATCAAACTGATCTATGACGATCTTCCTTCCATTTCTCTCCTGCTTAGGAACAGTTCACTGTTTTAGGTAATGATATCAAACTATTTGTCGTTTTGCTTCTAATTAGTCTGCTTTTAATAAAGTTAACTAGCAAGTCAAAGAACCAAGAAAAAGATGAAAAAAACATGACATTTGACTTCATAAAATGTTCAGGGGTAACACCAGAGCTGTTACAAAAGCAAGGGGGAAATGAGAGTTCTGCAACAAAGAGCTGTGGGAAAATGCACCAAAGCATTGAGCACAGACAATTTAGAGACACAGAGATTTTCTCCTGTGGCTCACGAGCCCCATATTCAGAGGTGCTTGAATCTTTCCAAGGACATCTGCAACATCTACCGCTTTTAGTGACCTTATGAGGAATGCATATAAGCGGCTACGCCTTGCAGTGTAAGGTCTTACAGATAACTAGTTGACTAGGACATAGGCTTAAGTTTGTTCCTAAAATGGCATAATGAAACACCCTATTGATTTCCTACCTCGTTATTGAGCAGTATATTAGACAAAATGCATAATGTATGATACTATTTACACTGTACCTGTCTTCCCAAGGAATTATGACTGTTAGGAGAATGTTTTTCAGTTTCCTGTGCCTATATGTCTGCCTTTTGAATACCGAATGTTTGTTTTTCTTGTACAATTTTGTACTTGGAAAAAAAAATCCTAAATCCATCTTAACAGTAAATGTCCTCAGGGGTATGGAAGAACAGATACAGCCAAAAGCCCAGCAAAACTTTTGCAATAGCAAACAATGATGCTGCAACATTATCTCTAACATCAGTACACAACGAGGTTATTAATGTCCTACAATTCTGGTATTGTGGTTTTCTGGGTAAGGTATAAAGCAGAGCCAACACCTCTTTTTCACTATTTTCAACACTAACACTATTATTCCACTGTGTAAACCACTTCAGAGACAATGTAGTCATGCTGCAAAAATCTTATTCCCTTTTGGAATATCGGTTATTCATACTCAAAGTTTGTGTGCAGACTCTCATAAAGCACGTTGGAAACTTGTCAGCATTTAAAACATCCACAAATTTAATAATGCCTACAGAGGTAGGGTTTTAGATTAGACCTATTTGCAATTTTTATCAGTATGATAAACCAAATCAGGCAAAAACGTTCAAGAACCTGAAGATTCAGAAGCCTCAGACCTATCTTCACTTAACCATCAGTATCAAAGCTTCCAACATTTCTACATCACTGCAGTAAATGGCTTGTAGGCCCCTGATTCACTGGGGCATTCTTAAAAATAACTTACTCTAGTCACATAGCAGCAGGTCTCAACAGGGTAAAATAATAATAGCAATAAAGCCCAGTCGAGGATTTTTCCTTTCCTTTCATTTTGAACAAAATATTTAATACCAAACATTGCAAATTCTGTAAAACAGCAACCTGCTTGCAAAGCTCTCATTTCTATAAAACTTTCCAGTGTATTTTAATATGAAATATTTTGTACTTTCTGTATAATGAAAATCTATTTTGGCATGGAAAAAAGATATATACAAATGTTCTACTTAAGATGAAAAAAGAAAAGGACAAGGAAAGAATCAGCCCCGTGAGCACTCTCATGGACTGGAAAGAAAACAGGGTGCCAAGGAAATCTCAGATACCACCTTCCTGCACACCCACACATATGTGTACACCCACACATATGTGCACACCGTTGTTTAGCCTTAATGAAAATTTCTGCCAGTATTCTAAGAGAGCAGGATTTGGCCCTTAATCAAAGTATAGTCAAATATTATATGCAAATTATGAAAAAAAAAAAAAAAGCTAGCATAAAATGGCACATAGTCTGGCTACTCCACAGAGCAGTTAGGAAGGATCTGTAATACTGTGGTTGCTGCCATCCTGACAAGACAGACAGTACAGAAGGCATCAATCACACTGCTTAGCCATTAACTCCACTGAGGAACACCATACAGACTGTTGCCAGTCTCTTTTTCCTCTCTTGGTGGAAAGCTGCTCCTCATGTTTCTAAAACCAGAGAAATGCAATCTGCTTCTGTCTTCAGGTGCAAATCCTGGCTCTCTGCACTCAGGCATTGTTTCCTTTATCAAAGAGGCTCTTGGGTATTACACACAATGACTCACATATTGTCTCACTACCACTAACTGATACATCATAGGGATTAAAAAAGCCGCCGAACTGCTGAAATAGGTGAGTCTGGCCAAACAAACAAATGTCTGAAAAACAATTTAGTTCAGCCAAAAGTGAAGGTCTTTCAATTCAGAAATACTCGTATTTACAGAGCATATAATGAGCATATAATGCTCTCACTAAATCTGTAGTTCAGTTGTTTCATACTTACACTCCTTGTGAGCTTCAGAGTCCTCACCTAGGACAAAACACAGCTGGGGTACATATGATGCACTGCTTTTTCTCTCCAAGGAAAGAGGCCATCAAGGGAGTTAAAAAAATGACATGTTCCATGGAGGGAAGTAGAAGTATAACTCACCCAAACTAGAGCATTGCTGAAGTATTCTAATACGTTTGACGCATGCTTGGGGGCTTGGGCTGAAACACTGTTCACTGTTGAATAACAGTAACAAATCAGGCGTATCGTAATAAAGGGAAGCAACAGAAAAATAATGAAAATCAAGGTAAAACTTAAATAATTAATTTGTACCAAAAAAAAACCTTAATTTTTTATTTCTAGTAAGATAACGTGGTACTAATGAAACACAATCATTTAAATTTCTGTTAGTCATTTGAAAGGTTCTTTGCTTTTTGTTTTGGTTAGGAATAAAATTATGAAGATGTGAATATTCACCAGATAAATGAATATTCAGAAGTTATTCTCTCTCACAAATACAAAAAATAAATACATGAGGATCTACATTTCAATCTATTTGTGCACTTCTAGTAATTATCTTAATAGTAGTATTTAAAAAAAAAAGGGATTGGCTTTGAATAAATTCAAGATAGTGATTCAAACTCCTAAGGGGGAAGAGTTTTTAAGACAAAACCAACAAACCAACCTGAACTCATCTCTCTATTATGTTAAAATATGCCTGAAGTATTACGTATTGATTAATCTGAAGTGTGGACCTTATGTTCAGTGGTGTCCTAGGATTTGGTGGCTGATTCCACTTCAAAATGTTTTGACCAAACAGTTTATCATCATATTATTTATGGCTGGAGATGACAGCATGTTTTCTGATATACTAGTAGCAAACTTGAAATCTTCACCCCTCACCAAACCTGAAGAGATTTAACACAATTTTACTGGATGCAAATAAGGATTTGAGAGTATGTTGTTCATGCCCTGAACTTTTCTATGAGGAGAATGTCACAGAATGCCAACCCATCTATTGCAATCAGTGGTATGTTCAACAAGAGCATCATCAGGTTCAACACTACACAGACACTGATGAATATTTCAGGTATGGATTATCCTGATCAAGTAGCCAATAACCACTTAGCAGAGCCTACGTACATCCAAACAATGGATGCTCTATTATACTGCTGGAACAAGAGGACAATGTGTACAGCTCTTATAAAGTTGATGGTTATAATGTATCTTTTTTGCTGTCCTCCCACTGGCATTATCTCCCACAGAACATGCTTGTATGCCTGTCCTCCCCGCCACGAGTCACACTGGGAACCCCTGCATCCTTGTGAACAGCCATACATGATGCACATCACTGAAACCCAAAAGCTGAAGTACTGAAGATACGTCACCATGCAGGCAACCACCACCGTCAGTCAGGTGGGGATGCAGGTGGTATGGCTAGGCTACAGGACACCCAGCCTTCTCTTAAACACAAATCACAGCAGGTTCCTAATGCTCTTAGCTCAGTCCACCTCCAGCAGCCTGCTCCCCACAGTGCTTACCCTTGCCCTGGAGCTACCTCTCCAGTCTCACCACTCCTTCACTCTCACGCTTTGCTTAAGCTTTGAGCTGGAACTTCTCACCTGCCCTGACCAGGCCCTGGTGTGGTCAGGACCACACTTCCCTTGGCGTCCTCCCTGACCCAGGTTATACCAAAGGGATAACCCACTGACTTGATGAAGCTATTTTATTGACTGCATACAAACGGCAGATATCCTCTTTCAGCCTGGATGGCTCATTTCAGACTATGACGAAGTAAAGGAAGGAGGGAAATCGTAAGAAAACAAAAAGCAGCAGTATGCATTTCCATAATAATACTTTGAGTAGAAATACACAAAGGAAAAGAAAACACAGTCACTGTGGTTCTCCTCCATTTTACACATTTGTACACTTCACAGTACCTTTTCACTATTGTACCAGGTCCTCAGTAGCCTGTAAATAGTCATCAGTAATCCTGCCCTTTCATTTCAACAGAAAATTTCCACCAGAGAATGCAGAGCCATCCCATTCCAACAGTTTTATTCCTGTTTCCACAAGTAAATGCTAATTAGGTAGTTCTGAGAGGAGCAGGGAGCTGGACTTGATGATCCTTATGGGTCCCTTCCAACTTGAGATATTCTATGATTCCATGACTCTAGGGAAGTACAGCCAGGACCTTGAGCCAGCTCATACCCCAAGGAACCTTCTGATAAGGCTCATTTATTTGGCCTAAGAGCATGCTAAATAAAATACAACATTGGTAAGCAGTTAAATAACATATACATTTGTATTATGAAACAGTGAACCTAACACATTGTTACCATACAGACCAATCCCACTAATTAGTCTTTGTTAATTTTAGGAAGTCAAACTGAAAACATACTTATTTAAATGCCTCATAAAGTTGTGTCTTTCATGCCACACAGCACTGTGCAGAACAGCTGAATTTAAGTAATTCCAGGCTGTACTCTGAATACAGTAAATCTTTTTATTATAAAATCCTAATTTAGAGACAGATAGCTAGAAACAATAAAAAGTGAGCAGCATATATCAAGGTTTGTCTGCTTCCAAAGAATTATTCCCCTTAGATTTAGTTATTCTGTCTGGGTAATAATTCTTTTCTATCATGTGTGTTCTTAGCTCCCAGTGCTTTCAAAATACATTTATACCTAATAATTCAGTAAAATATCTTAATTTAGTAGTCTTCCTTCTGTTTTTTTAAGGGAAGGCTCACTCACTAAGGGGCAGCTGAGAGGTATTTAGAGTAGAGTTCTGAGTTAACTGTCCCTTTTTCCTCAGCCTTTAAATAAGCTGAACAGGTTGACTCACTTTGACCTCCTGGAGGCTCTAATTCAGTTACGGTGGTCACAGAGCTAGGTGTTTCTAAGCGTGGAAGTATCAGGCCACAAAAAGTTAAGTGTTAGACTACAGAGCCTCCTGGCTAATGCTTTTTTCCTGCCGCACAGCAAGTAACCCTCCTCCAGCACATCCAAGAGAGAATTGCTGAGCAATCAGTAAAGGAGCAGCCTTGTCAAGAGTGGGAATATCAACTTCATTCAGTGGGCAATCCCTAGGACATCCAAGTATCTTCCTTACAACACTCTTACACCAAAGTTCTTCCACCAGCCCACTGCAATGCAGTTAGGGTTGTTGTCCAAAGATGACCATTATTTTTTCATTCCATTCTAGCTATTCAAAACAGCTATGTAGCATCTACAGCGTCCATGGACATTTCTGGCTTTTCCACTTAAATAGGAATTGTCAGAATAACAATTCATATTTTGCAGCCAGGTTAATTCAATTTCCTTCCATATTACGAAGTATAATTTAGCAGTAGAAGTGAAATAACAAGACTCCAGCTGTCCTATCCACTTATGTCTCAGCCAGAAGGCCCCTATCTTTTCTAAAGGAAAATAAAAAGCCTTAATTGGCTGTCCCGTCTGTCCAGTGTCAAATTACTTTGCTATTCTTAAATTCTGATCCTAGTTTTAGCATAGACAAAAACATGCAAATATTTGGAAGACAAGAGACTAATACATCGTACTTGTCATTTATAGAACTTCCTTTTGGGGATTTTAAATTGTTTGACAAATGTTGATGAGTCAGATGTTACCCTTTCACAGGAGAGGACTGTGGAGCGAACAGTATCTCCTACGGTATTCTGTTATTGCCACACAGTGGAAAAGACATTTTTTGTCTGGGTCCACACACCAAGATGGAGAGCACATATGAAAAAGACAAAGTATTTTGAAAGGTACAATGTTTTTTTCTTTCTGTACTAGGCTATTTTTATAATAAATTAATTAATACAGACATTGAAATGTGTTGGACTGGTTTCTCCTACTTAAAAGGAAATATTAATTATGGAATAAAATACAATTATTTGAAACAATAAATAATCCCATCAATGTAAAACTGATTCCAGTACTTGTGAATATGTATTTTACTTTCACAGACAAAAGTGCTATCACAGCTGCTTTCTCAAAAAAGTATCTGATGAAGCAGGTACTTCAAGTCTGAATGGCAAGTGACACAAGGTCCATTCAAAACCTCTCCTCTGAAGAAGGGCAAGGACTCTCCTGAGGTGCCTGACATATATCCAAGGTAACAAAAAGCAAGAGAAGCTGAATGAAATTTTGCATTTTAGACAGTAAAATGTGACAAAATCTGGGAGATCACAGCCCTAAGGTCTCAAAACAGCAAAGAACAAGTTCAAAGAACAGGTGGTCTTTACGGGTGTCAGGACAGAATATTTAGGGACATATTTAAAGGTGTGTCATCCCTCTCTGGCTAACAAACCACATGTGCAAGTGCCTAAGAACATGCTTAAATACCTCACAGGAGTAGGGATTAGAAGCACACTGCTAGGAATAAATTCACATGCTTTAGGCACAGCTAGCACACATTGTCATGTTCTCCTACCTTCTACGTTGATACATAACACTTATTCTTTATTTACTATTTGTTTCCACCCATTTTTAGTTGAAATGTACATGGCAAAGTAACTTGGTATGTCACAGACAATAAAGAAAAGGGAAGATGAGTCCTAAATGCCAAACCATTCCACAAAGCAGGCATTAAACAGACCTGCCATTCTTCATGAGAGACTAGCTACTGTACTTTTATTTTGTGCTTGTCAAGATAGACCTTTATCTTCCTACCTTTTCAAACTCTCCCATACCTCTCTAAGTACTGCTGAAATCAAAGAGAATTTGCTATGATCAAACACTTCACGCGCTTTTGTAATTTTTTTCTAGTACCTAGATTTCCTTTTCCAGTTTTCAACTTGCTCAAAAGCCTCTATCCTGTTGGCAATTTGGAATATATATAACCAATTTTCACAGAAAATCAATTTGGTCTTTCAGAGAGAAAACAACCTCCAGACAAAAACCATACAAAAAAGCAAGTGATTTGGGATCGTGTGGTCTCCTAGAAAGTGACTCTGGATTTTTCTCTGTTCCACTTTGCCACATCTTCTTGAAACCACACGGAATCAGATTTGAAGATATCATACAAGTAAGTTTTCCAGTTGATCTGTAGGGAGCTTACATACCAACTGCCTGAATTTCATGGGATACAGGCTGAAATCTGATTTTCTAAACAATCCAACCCTACTCCCAGGAAATGGGGTTTTCCTCTTTTTTTCCTTCTTCACACAATTGCAGGATAATGTGTAATTCTAAGACAATGAGTGAATTTACATTAGTGCCCACAGTTCACACCAGGAGTACACTTTTGAAGCAGGCTTCCTGATCATTCCTACCAGTTGCTCTTTTTCATTGCAGTTTTCATTGCAGAGCAGCCTGTGAGTTTCCAATTGTCCTCAGCACCAACTCTGCTGATCTGCTTCTACTGGACCCTTCTTTAGGTCTGATAAATTAGTCTGGGGTCTTTTGAGGACTCATATATTAGTTTGAGGCACTGCCCTGTGCAAGGAGATAAGCACTCTTCAGGCAGAGGACCCAAATTCCTTACAATTCCAAGCAACACTGCTGTTCACTTGCCCAGGACCAAACTTTCTCCTTCAGTCTCTGGGTTGACTCCAAGCAGTGTTTATTTTCCTGTCAAGTGGGATGTAACTTCAGTGAAAAGAGACTACATTTAGGTCATTTGATAGAAATTGATGAATTAAAATACAAAATATTTGAAAAAATAAAACACCAAAAATTTAAAGTCTGGATCAACACCCACAGAAATAGCAGCAGAACAGCATGCTGTCTTAAAATATATTCAAGACTCTGTTTTACATCTACAATCCATGCAGTTGGTCCAAATAATATATTCTCTAATTTTTCCATTAGTTCCAGAAAACTACACCATTCCCTTCCCTGTTATCCTCTGCCAATTATTTCTACTTCATTGTAATCCTCCACACTGCCACTCCATTAGTTTCACAGAAAAAAAACATTATTTTCCCCAACATGGCAAAGAAATTTACCCTTAAGTATCAGGGTCCAGAGGAAAGTAAAAAAAACCCTGCATAGTGATAATCAGAAAACAATATAATACTATATATAATATAAACAAAAGAATGTATCTCTTCTAACTCTCTTGAACACGAGCCACCCCTAGCCCCGCAGGATAGCCACATGGCTTTATTGTTCACGGTCTAAAATCCCAATGTACTTATACTTGGCAGGATACTGCTCCATATTTAATGTTCAGTCTAAATGTCTTGGAATCCAAAGCCATGCAATAACGCTGAGTAATATCCGTATGTTTTATTTATGGCTAGAAAGGCATCAAACATAGGCATCATAAGTTGCTATGCCATCCACATGACAACCATACTATTGCAAACTGCATGTGATACGGCCAAGAAAAATATATAGCGTAGAGACAAAAGTCACACGCACGTGGACAGAAATGAAGTATTGCGCAGCACTTGCATGCTTACCGCTGTCGGAAAGAGCAGGCCGTTTCCAAGCTTGTTGATACTCTGACACTCACAGACAAGCTCTGCTGCTTCTCACAGCAGAGAGAGACTGAGATGTTAGCGCAGTGCCCTGTTGGGGCACTATTGGCACCAGCCATCTCCACTGCAGAACAGATGTAAGAAAATATCTCCATCCTTCTGTTATCACACAGCCTTCTTGCTCCAAACCCACTCCAAGCTTTGTGCTGGAACAGCACAAAATGTATGATCAGCCATACATTCTCTTTTGCTATGTCAGCTACACAGGAGAAAACCTTTGGCAGATAAACAGAGAAAATGGCTGAGGACAGTGTTATCTTGACCATCATAGGGAAGAAGTTAGAGAAACTCAAATCTTTTAACAGACACTTGCCAGAAAACCTATTTTCAAAAGCCTGCAGCCTCTAAACTATGGTATCATCCAGCTTCTACCTTAGGGATGCATCTATATTAGCATTTACTGCATTGCAGCGTTCTTTTTAGGTTTAAATTTGTTTTGCACCTATACTTGGATTCTTGCAATATTGCTCAAGCTCTGGTGCACTCAAAGCACTTTCCTTCCTGGTGAGCTAAGGCTGACATCATGCATTAGAGCAGCACCCGTCTCACCCCACCTCTGATGGTGGCACAAGGCCCTCCTGTGGTTAACACTATGCAGATTCATCATGCACATCTAGGCCCAGCAACTGGTGAAAACACTGGTCCTGGAACCTAACCATGTCACTGCAAACCAAACCCTGGTTCTTTCCTCTTTGTGCCACATCAGTCAGCAACACATAGCCTAAGTTTCTACAGGCACCTCTCCTAAGTCCTGCTATCACATTGCTCAAGCTGAACAGGCTTTCTGGTCTTTTATCTCTGCCCAAACCAATTCTAAAATGCCATTAATTAACATATATTTACTGAGGAGTGGACCTTGCACACAACCTCCAACTTTCACCAAAGAAAACATCAGTAAATCAGAAAACGGTCTCCAAGGACTGTACAAATCCTGTGTTCAAAAGTCTATATATAACCAAAGTTATAGATGGTGCAGTACTGGTGACTTTAAGAACTTGACATCATGCAGTAGCCTCACTAACTTTCTTCGTACACTACGATGGCTAAATAGGAAAAACCAACAGGCATTTGCTGTCAGTGTAGAGAACATAGAGGTAGAATGAGGCAGAAAACTTCACTGTTGCGCTCCTGACCCTTTCACTGCTAACACAGTGATTTGGCCAATTCAGAGGCACAGTGAAAAAGCAAGTATACAATCATATAAAAGCGGAGATCCCACAGAAATATATGCACGTAACCGTCCAGCAAACATTCCTGTCTTGTCTATTTGATTTTGTATGTTGTTGCCTTTCTGCGCGTTCATGAAAACAAATAGTAAGTTTGGCTGCCACGCGTACGCACACACACGCACTCTCTCTCACTCCTTTTGTGCAGTCCTGGCTATAAGCGAACCGATACGCCAAATCAGCTCAACGTAAATGAACTCCTACAGTGTGTATGTGTTCAACCAGGCAAATATATCAGCCTTAAATGCCTGCATTTATATTTATACCTCTGTGATATGAATTATGCATATGCATATATTAGCAAGCTCTCTTTCTCTTCTATTAAGGTTTGGGCTGGTCCCTTGGGAACTCATTATCTACAGTGAGTTTCACAAGGGCTTGATGTGACTCTACCAGAATTGTTATTGTATTGGACCTTCCCAGAAAGATTGTGATACTTTTCCCAGACACCTCCAGTTCAATTCAGAGTTGACTATTTAATTGTCTAATAGCAGTGAGCATATTTCCCACCAAGCCAAAAAAAGTGGAATTGAATGATCAGGAATATCACTGGTTTCAGACAGACAGAGCCATTAAACTAGCACTTGGACGGGGAATGCTGGAACAATTTCAGCGCTGTTCCTTCCCCTTGGCAATCCATTTCAACTTACTTTTCTGTTCTCAAAGTGGGCTTTGATTTTGCCCTTTTTTTTTTTTCTTTTAAGTGCCTCGGGATGGCAACCTTGCCCGACGTCGGCACTGATGTGTGAGATGAAAAGCAGCCCACGGTTCAGTCAGTGCATCCCGTTCAGCGCCAGATACCCTGCTGAGGGGGCCGAAAGGCGATGGAGGAAGCTGGGGCATCGCCACCCCCGCGCCTCACCCCACCAAGGCAGCGGGGCGCAGGAGGCCACAACGCCCCTCACACACCAGTAAAGCTCCGGGCCACACCTGCAGCGCTTGTGGTGCGGCTTTCCCCACGGCCGGGCCCTCAGCTGAGGAGCCGTTGGGCGCGAGGAGCCGTTGGGCGCGAGGAGCCGTTGGGCGCGAGGAGCCGCGGGCCGCATCCCTGGGCCACGGCTCCCCCCGCGCTGAGGAGCTGCCGGCAGGTGGGCTTTTTCCCACTCCCACGCCGCGTGGCACCCTCCGTGCCACGGGATCTCATGGCTTTTCGGTTAATTTATCCCCCTCGTGAGGCCGCGCGCCGCCGGGCTGGGCCGTCCCGGGGGCGGGGGGCAGGTTGGGGGACAACGCTGAGGCGGCGCCCCGCGCGCGGCCTGGTCGCCCTCTGCCGGCCGGCGCGGGAAGAGCGGCGGGAGCCCAGGCCTCCCCCGGACCGCGGGGCCGAGCCCAGGCTGGCGACAGAGCCCGGGCGGGGTGCAACGGGCGATGTGTGGCGGATCACCGGCGGGCGGTGGGCGGGTGAAGAGATGGGGAAGAAGCGCGGNNNGGACCCCCCTTCAGCTGCCGTTTCGCCACGGCCACGGCCGGTGCTCCCGCACCCTCCGTATGGCCCGCACAGCACACGCGGCTCCCAGGAGAGCCTCGGTGTCTTCGAAGGAAGCCGGGCTGCCCGGCTGCCTTCCCGGAGAAGGAAAAGCAGCCCGCTTATGGCTCCCCTCCCAAGTGTTAACTTAAGAAAAAAAAAACGGACCGNCCGCACAGCACACGCGGCTCCCAGGAGAGCCTCGGTGTCTTCGAAGGAAGCCGGGCTGCCCGGCTGCCTTCCCGGAGAAGGAAAAGCAGCCCGCTTATGGCGCGCCTCCAAGTTGTAAACTTAAGACACAAACTCGGCACGGTCACGGCGGAGCCCAGCGCCGGGTCCCGAGAAACGGCCGCACCTGGAGGCGGCTCGGGGAAGGTGCGGGCAGGCATTTGCAGCCTGGGCTACCCCAGTGAGCGTGGCAAGCGCCCGGCCCAGCCCAGCCCGACCTCGCGGCGGCAGCCCGGGCGGTCCGGGCTGGAGGAGATTTCCTCCCCTTCCCGAAAAGGAGGAGGGAGGGCGGCGGAGGCCGCTCCGGGCAGCGCAGGGGGCTGCGGGGACCTGGCGGGCACGGCTGNGCGGGCGCGGCTGCTGGGCAGCGGGACGGGGCACCGGTCTCCCCGCAGCGGCCGGGGGGAGTCGTGTCGCTCTGGGGGTCGGTGAGGGAGAACCAGGTCGAAGGTGTCCCCATGCCCGGCGTTCTGCGGGAGGGGATCATCCTTGGCTTTGTGGTCTTTTTATTTTTAATAAGACGTCCGCCCCATCTTCCTGAGCAGAGGCGAACGGGAGGGCCCCTGGGAGGGGAGGCTGGA
>VZSZ01004927.1:574973-596193 GCA_013398815.1 Ibidorhyncha struthersii
GGGGGGACGCCACGGGATGGGGGTGTCTGGCGCTTACCTGTGCGGCGGCTCTGAAGGCATCCCGGCGTTTGCTGGAGGGAACGCACCCGGCTCCGGCGGGGGAAGAGGAATTCGGGCTGCTCCCCACCGGGCGCGGCGTTCCCGGAGGGGTCGGGTCGGGTCGGTCGGTCCCCCAGCGCCGGGCGAGGGTTTGCGGGGAGCGACGGGCTGACCGGTGCGAGCCCCGCGGGGCGAGCGCTGGAGCAATCTGAGAAAGAAACAACTACCGGGGGTGATGAGATTCTGTGTTTGGAGTCGTTAGTACGTGCATAAATACATATATGTGTGTGTGTGCAAAAAAAAAAAAAAAAAAAGCAGGTCGGTTGAAAAGATGAAAAGATCTCTCTGTGGAAAGAACCAAAGGTGCTTTGCATTTCTAAGTACCAAAAACCTACATGGGTACACCACTAATAACCGTGCTGGAGAGACATTTTGGCATTTTTCATTCATCTCCTAAAAATACTAAAAGAACATATTTTATGCATTGCAAATGTTTCCTTTCTAGTGTATGTGGTGGGCAAATAATTTTAAAAGAGGAGAAAATTAAGTTTATGTTCAGTATACTGTTTAAAAATTTAAACGATTCAAAAATTATCACATAGATGAGATAATTCATGTGTATTTATAACGGAAAATTACCCCTATAGCATTAAGTACGAGGTACCTTGTTTTTCCTAAAAACAGAGTAATTTCTGTGTTTCCAGAAAAATACTGTTTCAGCTTATGTGAGCAAACAATCTAATAAAATGACATTGTTTTGTTTCATACTTTTTAAAAAAAAAGCAGTAAAAATGGTTACACTTGAATTCTCCATTTTATATAAAAAATAATATTGCTAAGTTGCACATTGTTTCTTATAGCTTTTAACTAAACAGCTTTTCCACCTCAGCTTTTAGATCAAATGCTTGGGGAAGAGGGGTGTTAAGATTTTGTTTTTTCTTTCCTTGGGACAAGTTTTTGTTTTTTTCTTTTTGTGTATGATGAGGTGAAACCTCTTGAACACTAAAGTTCAAACCAATGAAGGATTGATAGAGTAGAGGCTCTTTGCAGAACTTGTCAAAACTGAGTGTTTGTGATAACAGCAGGTTTTAGTACAACAGCAAAGTACGGTAATGTTTGAATCCTGAGATTTTTCACAGAGCTGGATTCATCTCCCTTAAGTTTTAATGAAATACATCTTCCAAAAAAAAGAAAAGTAAATAAGTGAGTAGATCTGGGAGACATAGCACACACTACAGTGAATTAATTTTATTCCTTCCAGTGCATCTTGTTCTTATCAAGGGATATTTAACTATTCACATACATGTTTTCCAACTTAAGACAGATCCCACAGCGACCTGCATTAAAAAAAGCCCAATACAACCCTAGTTTGCCTAGAAACCAGCACCCCCAATGGAAGATGGGTGTAGGGACAACACAGAACGTAGTAAATCTGGTCATTTTAACAGACTGTCATTCCTTTTCTCTCTAGCAATGTACAGTGGTATATGCATCTGCTTGTTCCTTGCTGTGCTCTCGGCGAGCTCTTTTGGACAGCAAACTGTGGGCTCGCACAATGGGAATCCACTGGCTGCTGAGCTCGAGCAAAGCTTGACAGAACATCACCGACACGTCCGCGCCCCTTCGTCTGCTGGTCCGCTGAAATCTGTGTCGCGGCTGGATGGAAGCATTGACCAGAGAGCTAACATCGGCGCTTTGTTGGCCAAGTATCTCCAGCAAGCCAGAAAAGGTACTGGTTATGGCTTACTTACTCTACTACTTCTGTGTCAGTGTAATTTCCTGCAGGGATACCTAGATGTTAAGATAACTCTGTCATCATCTAGCATGAATTCCTAGAGAAGTCAGGACGTAGATTTTGTCTGGTTATTCCTGAAGTAGAGAGCATTCTTTTATTTGCTGCAAAACTCCTCCAAGCCACTGGCAGAGATCTGTGTACAGGTAACTGAAGAAAATGTAACCTACCTGTCAGGTCATAGTTCAGCTTTTATTTTTAACTTACTGTTTTCATAGCCTTATAATTATTTTGGTATTGTTTTCAGCATGTTGTATGTCAGATAAAATACAGTAATTGCATTTTCTTCAAACTTTCATTTAGTTAACTTCTTCTCTCCCTTTTTAGAAGAGTGGGAAGACTTTTCTGAGGCTAAATACAGCCCAAATGGCTAACCTCATCTCAGCCAAAAGTACCTATACCAGGGAAATTTTCTGAGTATTGCATTTTCCATGTATTTGTTCCCAGAGGAGGTTACAAAAGTGGGAAAGCTTTTGCAAGATCAGAACTCACATTTATGAACACAATAAGTAAAAGCAGTGATAAGTAAAAGCACATATACTTCAAAATATGTCAATTCCTGTTAGGTTTTCAGTCGCAAGCAGCCTTGGAACGCAATCTTGCAGTTATTTAAAACCTCCATGGCACTGTATTTGTAACAAGGGTGTGAAGCACCGGTAGAGTAGTGGAATTAAAGGGCTTCATTCTTATTATGTGATTTATTAATCGCTGGAGGAAACAATTGTATTATATACATGATCTAGCAAGAGAAAGAGTAAAGCTATCCCTGCTGATGTCTTACAGCATGTTTTACGTAGACACAAACACGTGGTGTCTGTGCTACCAGGAAAAATGAAGGATCAGAATAATTTCCCGCTGAAACTCCCCCCCAAGAAAACATTTTTCCTTCTCAACTGTCTCATCTCTGTATTGCTTTGTATCTCAGTAGAGTAACACCATGGGCAGCCTGATTGCTGTGGCCTTTTGACTGCCAACCTCAAAAAAGCCACTACATAAATCTTCTTTACTTGTGATAGCTTCACTCCAGTTTATCCACTGTACTGCAGGAAAAGAGGACATCTGAGAAGCAAAGAGGGTTCGAGGGGAAGGCCGTAATGAGGGTTACCTAGACATACAGACATTGGGAAATTAACTCACTCCCAGTCTCAGACTGTGCTTAGGATAAAATTCACTTTACATAAGAAAGAGCTTCCCCTCTTGATAGCTTCACTGCTGACCTCTATGCTAGGCATAATCCTATTCTTATTTTTTATGGCTGTCTGCAATTAAGAGATGCCACATGCATTACATACGCAGCCATACACCTTCATCTGTGTGCATGGGATATGGCCAAATCAGAAACAACAGAAAAAGAACCACTTTTAGTAGTCTGAGAGACTTCATCTCACGTTTCCGATTTGCGCAATATCCGTTAAAGAACTTCTTTTAACAGTTCACGTAATCTAGTGGAAAGAGAATTCAGATACGAAATTCCATAATTCAGCGGTACAGTTAAAGTTGTTACTGAATAAGAGTCTTATTGCAGGAGTCTACAAAACAGAATGCTCATTACCTTTCCCCAATGTGGTCATTGTCACTCACCTACAAGGAGACCAAACTCCTCATTCTAGTTTATGTAGCCATTATATTCTCTTAAATATCTGGCTGGCATTTCCAAATAGCTTAATCAGATGAAGTGAAAAAAACACTTTGGATTTAATAAGACTTTTTGGTAGGTATTAATATGAGGGAGAATTTCGTGCATACATGTTAATTGACATACATAATTAACTCTACAAAGTGCTGCTAGCAGATGATGGGATTCTTGTGACATGACTAGGCTAGTTGGACTCTAGTTTGTAGATGGACCTGCAAGTTATACAAGAGAAGATTCACAGGGACAAACAGTATTTACTTAATTTACAACAATACATACACTGTTCCCCATCAAAACATTATAGTCTCATTTAACATAAAGGTTCTGGGCAGTACTTCAGAAATCTCTACAGAACGTTCACATCTACTGTATTAGTCACTTGTAACCTGTCTAAACCTTAAGACTCACTAGAAAATTCCATCTAGGGGATGGATTCCATCTAGAGTCTGGGCATTTGCTAGTGGTAGCAGTCATCACTGATGGCGTTTGCCCTTGGGATTAATGGAAAGGCTGATTCTGGACAACACTTCCAGTTAAAACAGTGAAAGAGTTAAATTCTCTCAAGAGGTTAGGGCTAGATGGCAGCCTTGTAGCCAAACAGCTACAATTTTGAATACGTTTGCTGTACATTGATTCTGCAGGACATCTCTGGTGGTTTGAGGAAAGGTAATTGAGGTGCTGTTAAGAAATTCGTTTTACTGTTTATGACCCTTATCTTTCAATTAACTTCATCTCCAGGCTTTCAGCATGAATCTGGCATCGTGTAGACAAGACACTGTAGCTGTCAAGTCAGTGACACACACATTTACTGTCCTCTAAGGAGCCCTTGCCAGGCCAGACCATAATGGCACCAGGGGAGCCATTACAGCCCGCAGGTCACTGCAGGCTCAGAAGTCTCTTAAATACCAGCATCTGAGAGATGGTTCTCCGCTGTCTTAGCCCTGCCCGCTTATAGTGCCAAGAAGCCATTTTCGTCAACTTAATTACATATTTTGAATTATGAATGTGAATGTCATGGGGTTTGAGCGTTTAACAGTAGACAAATATTCTTTTCTAGAGATGATTAATTTTTTTGTCATTTTGTTGTGGGTAAATGTCTAAAACATGGCTGGTCTCTTTTTTTTTTGTACCTTTAACTCTGCTACCCCTCTGCAACCACTAAGAAAACAATGCAGTTGTTTTTCGTTTTAATGGATCATGTTCATTGCAAATCATTACGTGAGGAAAACCTTGAAATATAAAAGCACAGAGTCACCAAGGGTTTCTTCAAAACACAAGAAACCGTAAGCAAGGCAGTTGTGTAGATTTGGATTTACAGGGTTCGATTTGGGCTGCTTTTCCTTTTTGATCAGTTCAAGTATTCCTAAAGCCTCAGTCTGCATGGAATACTGGTACATCGAATTTGTTCCTTTCTCACTCAAGGCTTAAGATGAATCTAATTATTGGCATATGTCAATTTTGGCTGTTTTCAGGGAGCACAGAGAGAAGTAATTTACCTTTCCCTGCATTTCTAGTTACGTAATATGATGACGTCAAAACAGAGGATGACGTCCTATTTCTTAAAGCATAAATTCTCCTTGCAAGTAATTTGCATCTCTTTGATGCTCTAAGCAAGGATAACAGAAAGGCTAAGGCAAGATCAGAGATCAGCATCCAGCCCTGCTGTAGAAGGAGTTACGAAAGCTTTGGATAAGCAGTGAAAATACCACTGACATAGGAATAAGCCCCGTGTAATTCCAGCAATAGACATCTCTAGCTATAAATTCCAGACACAACTTTCTCCATTTCAGGACCATTCCCACTTTTCCACAAAACCTGGAGTTCATAACTCTGCCTTGCTTATTCCTGAATTTGCACTGCAAGAGCTCCTGTACTTACATTTGTGGCTTTTCAAGCAACATGGGACTGTGGCGGAGTCCTGTCGCAGCTCTGAGTCTGCTCTCAAGCAGAGTTGTTTTGCCTCTAGAGCAGCTCTCCCAATACCAACAAGCCAGGGTGTGGCCTGGTAGGGGGAGTGAGAAATGATTTGAACTTTCCAGTGAAATAGGAAGGAAAAAGGAGAAACGCACCCATATTCCTTCCTGGCAGCCAGGAGGGAGAAAAAGATCTATTTATTTTACAGTAGAAACCCAAGCCACTTTCAGGACGTTACCCATAACGTTTCTACAACGTTTTCTCCAATGACATAACAGCGGTGTTACGTGGTCTGTATTAAGTCAAGCAGTTTCAACTATTGCAGACATCTGCTAGTGAATACAAATCAGATCAGAAAATGGATGAACCTGAAAAATATGTCCACTTACTCTCTGCTCTCCCAAACACTTCTTCTTTAGGTCCGTCTGGAAGGCTCTCAGTTATGGGAAACAGGGTACAGAGCATTGATCCTACGCACAGGATAAATGACAGAGACTACATGGGCTGGATGGATTTTGGACGCCGCAGTGCTGAAGAATATGAGTACTCCTCCTAAAGAACAGCAAACTATAGCAACAGAAAAAAAAAATCACACTCCCATGTCTGTACAGAAAGAGAAAAATTAATTTGTTGTCCTCTTCGAATCAGTGTTTTAAAATATATCATGTATTTGATGTAAATTTGTCTGTAAGACTATACAATGCAATATATACATATGCAGAATTTTCCAGAAAATGTTTTCTTTCTTTTGTGGTTTCTCATACACTGATATTAAAATGATTTCACTTACCCCTTCTTGTCCTGTCACCACATGTTGCTGGGTGTCTTACTGTACAGAGAGGCAGAAAAATGGCTTTGTTCTGCAACATAAATATATTCCATGTGCTGAGCAGTCAGACAAACAAGCCCCTTTTTAGAGAAATCTTGTGACAGTCCCAATAGCTGTGAACTCTTAAGAGGATCTTGTCCAAATATAGACACAACAGCACAATCCTGCCAGACAAGGCCAGCTACCTTCCTGGTGACCCCATTTGTAAAGGACTGAGTTACACACCAAACCCACATGTTTGTCGTGAATAGTCAACAGTGCTAAAACAAAAAGAGGAGCGACACCATGTTTCACCTTCCTGGCTTATTTATTTTATGTTGTCAACTAAATGTGAAAGTTCTGCTGGTAGCTGCGAATCACAGAATAAACAGCACTCCCTGCCATGTGGTTAGCCAAGCGTTCACTCGGGGAGGGGGCGAGGAGAGTTCCCTGCACGGAGCAGACGATGGTCCCCAGGGATGGAGAAGAAAGAATCAGAGCAGCCTAGTCACAGTGTGCCAAAAGGAAACGGGTCCCTCCTGCTCCCGGGTACCGCAGAGGCAGCCTGAGTTAGCCATCACCCAGCGGCGCGGGCAGGAGGGGGATTGTGCCCAGCCCTTACCTGGCACGGAGCAAGGCAGCGAGCCCCGCACTCGGAGCCAGGCGGGGGTCCCTGCTTGTGCAAAACCGGCACCCTTGGGATCCCATCCAGCCTGTCCCCGCACAGCTCCTCCCTGCGCCCCCCCCCCAGCCCCCAGGTAACCCCTCCTGGGTCTGCCTTAGCAGCTGGTTCTCACCACTAAGGAATTCCCTAAACTGAAAAAGGAGGTGATTTTGCATTGCGTAATTCACAGATTTTCTACTGAATACATACATTAATAAGAAAAGGAATGTGTTTTTCACATGCTGAAAAGCAGGTGCCCGCCAAAGGAAAGAGGCCGGTGAATATCTCTGTAGCATTTTTTTACAGAGCAGTTAATAGGCAAAAGCAATGCATAGAAAATGATACCCAGAAAATATTTGTACTAAACCAAAATTCTACCAAAAGCAAGACTACTGGGAAACAAAACAAAATGGTTATGCGGAGGGCTGAACACAAAAACATTTTGAGGAGTTGTTCCCAGCAGCAGCTGGGAAAGCAGACAGTGCCGCAGAAATCGGCAAGGAAAGGGAGACTTCGGCAATTCTCTTCTCTAGTAGCACCAAACCTCTCTTTTTGTGGATCTCGTCTTGGAAAGCGGAACCGCTTTTCTGCATGAACTTTTCTTCCTCTCAAGCTCCTTCCAGTCAACCAGTTTCCTGGCCAACTAGTGTGGCATTTCTCGGTTCCTTTCCAAACATAATGAGTCTCTAAACACCTGAACTGTCTTCTTAGTTTTGAGTATTGCTCACAGGAAAACAGTCCAAAGTGCCCATTTTTTTGCCCCAAAACTTTCAATCAATTAATCTTTTTCTTTTTTTTTTTTAACTGAGGAAAATACAAATTAATCTAAAAATGCACACATTTCCCACCAAAGTGGTGTTTCTTTACCAGTAAGTTGGGAGAAAACTGAGACTGTCTGAGAAACTTTACTGTCTTTTAATGACAGGAACTTTCAAGCACTATTTTAAAATGGTTCTATCCTTATTGAAGGATGCAGTATTATAATATTGGGGAGGGGCTGGGAGTGGGTGATGTTACACATCCAGCCTTAGTGCTGGGGAGTGTTGTCATTAGGAAAAAAAAGAAACCTCTTTTTTTTTTTTTTGTTTTCCTTCTGTCTCATTTCCTGCAGGTAGGGGGATGGAGGGACAACAACGTTTCATCCTATTCCTCTCCCTTCTGAAGGTCTCTGAAGACGTCTATGAAAGCACATGGCCCTCGGCATGGCTGGATGATGCTTTTGGGGCCTTTTACAAGCTGCTCCCCTGCTCCCCCAGGACAGAGGCACCCTTTCACGTCCTGCCACGCACAGAAGTGGTTTCACCACCCGGCTGCTCGCAAGGCTGCCGGGGTAAGAGGAGCCCCACAGCCCCGTCCTCTGTGCTGCAAAAAACTCCTGCCCTGTGAGCGAGACCATGGTCCCTGGGGGTGGCTGGGGGGGCGGCTGGGGAGGCTTCACTGCTCTCCCAGTTATCAAGTTTGGGACTTTCTGTATCCCCAACAGATGAATAACGGCCAAGACGCCATTCCCAGGCACAAAATAAGGCTTCCACCCCTACCAAGCTGCCGCCACCATTGCCTTTGACCAAACATTTGTTCATTTTAAATCACAAATATGCCAATTACAGAGAAAGCAGTTTCGCCTGTGAAATCTGCTTTCCCCTTGTGATGCTGCTGCAAAGTTTGGGTTTGAGAGTAAATAAGACAAAACGCTATTTTTCTTTGCCAGCCCACTGCCAACGTGACATCTGTGAGTAATCACATCCGCCACCTTTCCTGGATGCCGGAGAGCTTCAAGACAAAACTTGGTCTAATTTTTTTTACAGTCACTGCACATGCCGGTTTTAATATTTAAACTGTAATGGTGCTGTAAAATAGACCAGGGGAATAAACGGACTTGCAGTGACGCACCTGGCATCCAAATGAGGATTTTAAATGTGCATAATTTCATCTCCTCCCCCCCCATATCTCCAGACTGTACGGGTAAATGGGGGCCCTCTTCTGACTGGGCATTGAAATCACTCTCAAAAGAACATGTGCTTTGCAGACGGCCTGATCCTGCCGTGGTACATTTGCTGTGTTTGCAGATGCTTTTTGGGTCCACCCGTCCCTCAGACTTTTAGCAGAAAAGACCTTCTTACTGAACCTCACCTGGATTTCAGCCCTGAGAAATCCACATGGAGACGCTCCCCGAGGCACAGCAACGCTGCACGTCCACAGCCCTGCTCCGGTGAGGCACCTGCGTGGAGCCACAGCAGCGGGCAGGGAGCCGTTCAGGATTGCAAGTCAGGACCTACCGACCTCAATTCTGGCTAAAGAGCCCTTCTGTACCACCTACAACCCCACTCAGGGGGTTCGGGTGCTGCGAAGATACAAACTTGTAGCTGCAGGGGACATCTCTTCTTCATTCTTAACACTCAGGAGAACTGGTTTGGGGACAATTGCAGTGATCATCAAGGTAAGAGGAACTGTTGCTCCAGGACACAGGACACAGCACTGTTCCTGGAGGCGAGGGGGAGCTGGCTGTGAGCAGCTCAGCAACATCATCCTCCTCCAAACATCAGTCATCTGCTCCTCTGGGAGCAAAAGAAATTCCCCAGATGGGAAACGGCTGTGAAGGCTGCTGAGACACCGTTCAGCTCCCACCTGACCTGGAGGTGCTAATCGGAGCTAAACACGGGGGGGTGGCAAATTCGGGAAAGTCAAGCAACTCTGGTGGCTGCAATGCTCGTCCCAGGGCATGAGTGAAGCCACCCTCCCGCGGCTCTGCTTTAGCCCAAGGGAAAGAGCAGCCTCGGGGCTGGAGCCCCTGCAGCTGGGTACCAGCCCCTCGGGTCCGGCAAAGGCTTTGGGCTGAGAAGTGCCCTGCAGATTTGGGCACACGTGGCAGCGCGGTGGCACAACCTCCTGGTGCCTGTCTGGGAGGTGAGTTTCCCGGCACTGCCAGTGCTCTGGGATTGAATTTAGCTTTGCTCGAATGCATCTTTATGGAAGCGCGTGCGTTGGGGCTAAATTAACACCGACAAAATAGCAAATCAATATCTTTTTGCATTTAAAGACAGTTTGTTTTCTCTGTGCGCTTGATTCAATTAGTTCTGTTCCAGCTTTATTAACTTTATTTCAAAACAGGTGCTGCGCAAATCCCCATGAACAGAGCGGCTTACTGCAGACTCCAGGGAAATGAGCAGGGAAGAGCCCGTGGCTCTGCCCGTGCGGGACCATGAATACGGCAGCCGGGAAAAGAGGGTGGAAGCAGCATGTGCTCTTCCTGGGAGTGGGGGGAGACCCAGGCAGCCCCCCAAGAGCCAGGGAGCACCCATGACCCCGGAAGGGGCAAGTCTCCCCGGGAGCTGGGGCAGCATGTGGCTCCTCAACAGTCTCATCTGCCCTTCTATTTCATTCAGGAACGCGTGCGGATCCTGCTCTGCTCTCCCAGGCTTTGCTGCATCACCGGCCCCTCCATCCTCACCGCACCTGGGGCAACAGACGGGATGCGCTTGGGGACACGTCTCAGCCAGATGTTCCCAGCTGCAGCCCAGCTCTGCGCATCTTGGAGAGCTCCAGTGCCTCAAGTGCAAACCAGGCGGTCCCTCTCCACAGCCCCAAGCGGAGGAATTTGCAAGTCAGAGATAATGCGAATGTTACAGTGTCCTAGCAGAGCAATGAAAGGCTTTTCTGTCTATTTGATTTTTGTATCCCCTGAGTTCATTAAAATTCTCTTAAAGAAAGAAAAAAAAAATCTGGCTGTGGGCATGTTAAAGCTTTAATCATTCCTAAGTGCCTGTGTCAAATGAACTGCAATTGGATTCAGCACAGCTTGAAGCCTATTTCAGCAGGACAAAAATCTCTATAATCTTTTAAATACAAACATCATCAGCTTCTTGAGTATATGCCATTCTCACATGAAAGCCCACTGCCCACATTACAGCTAAGGACGTTGCTAAACACCAACAACTTTCAGGCCTTTTAAATAATTTTTCTTGCCATTCTGTGGTCTCAATTGGCTTGTCAACTGGATTAAAGCAGGTCCGAACGGCGCCCAGCGAGATGCCTTAGCACAGCTCAACAGTGCTAATTCTTCAATGTCAATACAAGCTACGGGCAGCGGATCCTGTCTGTACCAGAGGAAGGCAGGACACATCTCACCACCATTGCTGGACTTTTCAATTCGGTGTGGGAAGCTACCAACAAACGTGTTCAGGAAGTTGGGAGCAACTGTTAAACCTCTGTGCGCTACAGCGTTATGTTGTGGGCCCATCCAGTGCTTTGGAGACACGCAAAAGAAGGAGGGAAGAGTCTCAAAAGGCTGAAATACCAGTCTTGGTTCTCCAAAGAACATCCTACGTATCCACAGCCCAGTCTTAGACACACAGTCCTCAGCACCTCACCCTCCTCTCACCTGCAACCCAGCTTTCAGAAATGGACAACCATGTTCCTTACTGTGGTATCGTGAAGATGCATCCAGTAAAGTTTCTGAGATACTTGGATATTGCAAGGATGGAGGACCATTTCAGAGCAGAGGCACTAATTCATCAGTCATTTGGCCTCCTGAGGTTTAGTTTATGCAGTAGTTCTGTTCTGTTTTGAAATTGTCCAAGTGCATTAAATACATCAGCTGAGTTTCCAGGTGGCTCATCCATTCTGTTACCCTGTAGCATAATTTACTGTCCTGAAGGAGAAGCTAAGACACTCTCCAAATACCAGCATTGTTTCCAGAAGCAGAAACTTCCTCCAGAAATTCCTCCAAAATCCACTGAAATCACTAGGGTGAAGCATCTCACAGAGAAGAATGGTCCTGCACTCTGGTAGACCTCCTACCCTTGCACAATCTCCTTGAGGAGTTTTGCCTGACTCAGATTTGATTTCCCTTGACCTCAGTGGGCTGCACTTATTCCCTCTTTGGTTTCCCTGCAGCCTTCTTTGTCAACGTGGGTATTTGATCAGTTTTCCTTTCCCAGGAACGCAACCTTGAAGCCCAGTTCTTCTGTAGGACCTTCAGTGAATACTAAACCTCTGGATTTTCCTGGTTATATAAACCCCAAGTTTCCCTAGAGTTCCAGGCCTCTGAGAAGGCTGGGTTTATAATTCACCCCCAGACGCATGATAGCCTGAAAGTCAGTAGATCCACACGCACTCGCTTATTAAACACCGTCACTGTTCACTTGGCTGGCACAGAAGATGCACAGCCATAGAATTGTCTAGGTTGGAAGGGGCCTTTAAGAGCATCAAATCCAACCATCAACCTAACACTGCCAAACCATGTCCCTCAGCACCCGTCTTTTAAATACCTCCAGGGGTGGCGATTCCACCACTTCCCTGGGCAGCCTGTTCCAATGTTCGATATCCCTTTCAGTGAAGAAATTTTCCCTAATATCCAACCTGAACCTCCCCTGGTGTAACTCCAAACAAGGTGACCAAACCCAGCATTACATGCATCCTTCTGGATACTTTTTAAAAAGACAGAAAATAACAATGCAACGTGAACAACGAACCCCACGTATTTTCTTTCCAAAGCCAAGGATTTAGATCACTGCAGGAGCATCCATGCAGACCAGCAAGGATGAGTTAGGGGGGCAAAAAAAAAGCTATTAATTTGGGAAGGAGAAAAGATGTAAAAAGGGGATACCCAGAAATGATGTTTCCTGTGTTATACAAAACTCACCCAGGACCCCGAGGGTCACCACAGTGTCACAGGCACCCAGTGCAGCTCAGCCAGAAGTGGCAGCAGCTGAGAGGGCTGTGCAAACAGCAGCCAGCGCTCTTACACGCCGAGGAGCAGGCAGGGAGGCGAACCCAGGCCGGGGTTGCACGCAGACGGGGCTGCTGCTGCGGGGGGAGAACAGAGCAAGAAGCGAGCAGAGCATCGCGGAACTGCAGCGCTGGCACGGTGTCACAGGGGGATTTTTTTGGCCCCTTGGGTAAGAGCCACGTAACAGCACAGAAACACAGGTAGAAGCTCACATGGTGTCAAAGATTAGGGCTGCTCCTTGGCTACCCAGGCTGGGGGCCGATGGCGTATTGCACTTGAGCACGTACCTTCCTTTCTCAGCGAAGAACGCAGCCCTGCGCCGCACCGCAGCAGCTCCCACCCTCTGTGGGTGAGTGGTTTCCGAGAGCTCTCTGCAGCCCATGGGAAGTGCTGGGGAGCGCTGGCGTACCCTGCTCTGAGAAGCAGAGAGAAGCCAGCAGCTACGGCAGGTACAGCAGGAGCTGCCAGGACGGGAGAAATCCCACCACACGCAGAGCTCATAAAGTCAAGGAGAGCAAGGTTACCTGGCACAAGGCAACAGTTTACGCCGAACCAGGAAATATTTGTTTTGCAGTTGGTGAGGGCTTACAGTTAGTTTATGTAAGCTGTGAAAGATCATTTGAAAGCATCTGTACAACCAACAGCTCCCTCTAGAAGCAAGCGGGACGCTGGGAGGTGGGTTTCTGCAGGGCTACCCAGCACAGCAGCAGCTGGGCTGGTGTAGGACTGGGCAGGGAACTGCATTACACTTAATTTTCATCGCTTGTACAATCGCTTTACAAATCTTCCTGGGTGCAACCAAAATAATTTTACCTTCCCATTTTCTGCTGCACATTCATTTCTTTTGCCTTTCCTGGCTCATACATCACTGTCGCTTGTCCCGTGATTGCAGTGTCAGTGAGCTCAGGCGTTGAAGCTTCTGACCAAGGTGACAGCCAAAGGGATTCAGGAACGGGTCTTTCAGGGCTGGGTCCTCACTCCCAAAGGCATAGGAAGGTACTGCATGAGGCCACCAGCACCTGACTTCCTCCATTGTGATATCCAGATAATACATATAAGCCTGTAAAAAAAGGACTTATCTAGTCTGAATTACTATTTAAAATCTTATTTGTTAGCTATATCAGGAGAAAATATCTTCCTCAAAATGCGCACGGCTTAATACTAGAGTCTTGCAGTAAGATAGATGCAGGTGGAGCCTATGATGTCAAACCCCTGCAGTTTCAGTGGGAGTCCATCTAGGCTCATGTCTCTGTGAATAGTTGCTTTTTACAGGAGGGCACAACAGATCAGGTCCAGATGGACCAACCAATATCCCAATATGTTATTTATCGCTAACAGAATGCAGTTTTCTCCAAGTAGAACTTTTCTCTTTTTAAACCTTAAGCATCAACTTTCATTAGTAGGTCCCACTACAAGTTTGCATCAGGGCTTCCCTCCTTGCTCTCTCTCTGCACACACCTGTGACAGTTTCCAGAATTCCTTCCCCTTTCAACATGTACACACCCTCCCACGAGTTCACCAAATCCCTAATCCTAAAGCCATAGGCACCCTACGGACTGGCCTCAGCTGCCCCTCTTCCCTGGAGCGGCACTTGTTTAACTCAGCCTGTCCTCAGGGGTGGAGAGCTGGATGCACTGGGCTCGTCCTCCCCGGATCCCGCCCGTTAACCATTACCTTCCTGCTCAGGAGCCTCCCCCAGGCTCGGAGCTGGGCAGACAGGAAGGATGAGTCTCTGTGCTCCCTGACACAGTACCTGGATGTGCCCAGTGCAGCACGGGCACCAGCCTTCCTCGCAGCTGTCATACGGCACTGCGTCACACTAACGCAAGCCCTCCAAAAGTTTATTTTGGCATTCCCGCTCTCCAGTTTTCTCTCTGTAGCAAGTACGTGATAGAAATGGTATTATTCCCCTCCCAACCTGACACACATCCCACTCCTCAATGTATGAGACTGCCTAATCTCTGTATGACTCACCGCCCGTCTGCAGGCAGCTCTTTTGTCACTACTTAGCTCCCACCATGCATGCAGGAATTTTTGAGTTTCACGTTACCTGGCTTTTAATCAGTGGGTTGTTTCCTCCCTCGGTAAGAAAGTTACCTCAGTAAGGAAGCAGACCTCACTTCTGTCTCTGTTGGAAAACACGGGATGTTTCCTCCTTACTCTGTACTTTCACCTTTTGTCACTATAGGTTTTGCATCATGTTAGGCAGGAGAGTTCACACCCCTCTCCTGCTCAAAATACACAAACCACACAACATCCAATTCTTCTTTCTTGGAACTCAAATAAAAAAAAAAGTAGTGCATTTGCTTCTATATTTTTTTGTTTTGACCCAAGTTTCACCAGTTCCAGCAATCTTAAAACCTCAAAACTCTTCGACCGCTTCTGTGTCCAAGAATTTAAAACCCAAACCTGGTGATGGCCTCCTATTTTGCTTTGACTGAGAGATGAAAGCAAGGGATCAAGGTGGAATATTTATCACCTTAAAAGAACAGGAAAAAAAGTTTAATAATACACAACAATGCAACTTTTCTGTTATTTTATTTATATTAGTGAAGAAAAATTTAAATTTCATCTTTCTGATGTGTTACAATTGCTTTCTCCGTGGGTGGACAGCTCCTACTGCTTATTTAAAGGCTAAATAATGCTTCCTGATTGCATGATTAACTTCTACACTTTATGTTCTCATATGGTATTGCTTTCTTCCTCTGGGTATATAAAATGGTCCATTAAGTCCATGATTTTTTTTTTCAGAATCAACTGTTATTCTATCTACTGTTTTAAGATACATTCAAATAAAAAGATACTTAAATTTACTTGCAATAAGTGCACACATACAACAGCAAAGAGAGCTGATGACATTTTACTAAAACATTTTAAGTTCATAGAATAAATAGAAGTCTTCAAACACATGCAGTAACTGACCGATGTGTTTTTTCTTTCTCAAAAAATATCCTTAGTGTCCATAGCACTACCGGCAATAACTACTTCATTCAGAAAAAAAACACCAAAACCCACCCACCTATCTCTCGTCACAAAGACTAAAAGTTTCATTTATACAAGAAATTATCAGTGCTAATGATTTAGTAACAGTCTGGTACAAACGGCAATTCACGGCAATTACGTGTAGTGTGATTATGGTAACAAACAGGGAGCTTGATTTAGATGCCACATGAAGTGCGAGGAAAAGAAAGCGGATGTTAAACCCTCCTCCCTTTGCTCCTCTCCATCCCCACTTCCAAAAAAATATAGGTCTCTGGCTCAAGCTCCAGAAGCAAGCTCAGCTCAGCTCAGCTCTAGAAGCAAGCACCCTCCAGTCTGTTCCAGTTCCAGGATATTTCAATTCTTTCTATGCGCACTCAGCAGAAATTTGGGAGAAACAGAGAAGAAAACTGCAAGATAAACTAGGATTGCCTGGCTGTAACTAAAGGTTGTGTGAGGTCTATTGTTTCTTTTCTGAAGAAGTGGGTGTTATATGTTTGGTACCAGGAAGTGGATTTTTTCAGTTTAAAAACACTGTGGGATAAAGCGTTTCCCATATTTTTACCTCTGCTAAGGTCCAACTTTGGATGAAAAAAGGTTTCTCTGAAAAAAGAGAACAGAAAATGGGTGAGGAATATTCTCAGCCTGCTTACAAGGCCATGGTCCTCCACATGCATGAGGATTGCAAGTTGCTCTTTCCAGCTTGTACCATTCTGTTACTAAACGTTTTGTGTGGTTCTCTGCTGAGGTTTCAAGGACACACCTTTTCTAATACCGTTTTTGCTACATGTTCTTTTATAACATTCTTATCTGTCAATCTGTTCCGCAACTTTGATTTCTAGGAAGTCACTGCCACGTTTACCTCACGAGTTGTGAAAACCGTTTTCTTCGGGGGCACCGACAAAGCATGTTTCAATGGCAGCAACACATAGTAAAGCATTTTCCCTTTCACAATCCAGTGCAGCATTGAAAAAACAAAACAAAACAAAAAAAAAACAACAAAAAAGAAGTCACACAGAATGTAAGCGTGCCAAATGAAACAGCGGTGGTAGGAATACGTCAATATTCCAGGTACCCGGTTGGCCTGGTGACCTCAACACAGTATTAGTTCAAGTTTAGCACCTCCAGGAGGAGGAGAATACAGAACAGAAAAAGAAAAAAAAAAAACAAACAAAACACAAACCAAACAAACAGTTTAATCCATTCAGGCATAATAGCCAGGCACTCCAGTAACTCAGCTCAACTCATCTACAGAAGCAAAACTAAAACTACCGTATGTTAAACTGAGTGCTTTTTTCGGCATTTAACAAAGCACAAACGCTCCCATGCTTCAAGTGATGTAATGCGAGGTCTCACAAAACACATTCAATAGCTTCCCATGCACCTTCAACTCAAGTTAGGCTAGCTACGGAATTCATGTTTTCCTAGTCAAGTTATTTTGTGTTGGTTTTGTTCTTTTTTTTTTTTTTTCAGTGCATCTTAAAAAAAACCCCACCTTTTCAAAAGGTTAGCAAGTTAACCTTAATACAGCAATCATAATGGAAAGCCTTTTGCACTCAATTGAACAGTAAAATAATCCAATTAGTTACAATAGATCTGGTACATATTTACACATTTTATACAAAGTTTACACATTTCTCCCATTAGGCACGAAGTTGATTTGTCAAACTCAAGAGGCAATGAAGGGGTGGTAGGGAAAAGAGGATCGGAGAAAGAATCAGTATTTTTATTTAAAAAGACTAGCTGTAAAAATAAAGTCCTTCATCGTAAGCTAGTTTGCTTCGGGAGCTTGGTTCCCATGAGGATCCCCGAAGTGAGAGATGTCGGGCCTTTCATCTGCATGCTGGAACCCACCATGGTGGGGAAGCTCCGATTCCTTCGGATGCCAGTGTTGAGCTGGATGCCCCCGATGGTACTGGTCACGGCAGGGCAGCCCAATGGGAGACCGTCTGGTGCCAGGCCTCCAGGAACAAGGGCCCTCACCGGTCCTTGTGCCCCACAGAGAAGAGGTCCCTGGTCATCAGCTAAAGGAGGAGCTGACGTTTGCCCCGAACTCACAACTTTGGCGATACCAAACCTCTTGACTTTGTCCACAAGATTAAGGTTGGAAACAGACACGTCAGTCTGACTCTCACTGTTCCTGATGTTCTTTTTATTCCTCACCTCTTTCAAGATTGAACTAGCAGGCTTCGAAGCCAAGAAGTTGTCATAAGGTGGGCTGGTGCACTTGAACTCAAAAGATGGAGGGGATGAAGAAGGTGTCTGCATAGGTGAGTTTGGTGGAGTGGAAGGAATGATCGCCATTTTAGGGGAGTATGTGTTCAGGAGGGTGCCTTTGCTGGCTCTGTCCCAGCTCTGCGGATTGTACACTGCTGCCGAGATGCCCCTTTCCTTCAGCAGCCACACCAGCCCCAGAGACGTGCTCATCGTCGTCGTGGATTCCCGGAGGTTAGTGAAGGATTCAGCCAAACTCAAACGCCGAGGAGTACAGGGAGTAGCCACCGGGGTGCCTTTCAAGTTGCTAATGCTGCCACAAGCTGGAGTAGGTGCTGCGTTAAGGCTGAAAGCAAAAGAGCAGGCAAATTATTCTCTCCACTAGGGAATTGCAAGTGAGATCTTCAACCCTGAAGAGGGCCTTTTACGCATTTGGAGAGTGCACGGGGAAACTGACAGTTCCCAGCTTCTTACAAACGCGATGACAAGTGCTAAAATGTCATCTCTTACAAAATGCATCTCTCCACTTTGCATAGTTCACCACCTAGTCTCAGGGGATCAATGCATTCCCCAACACCACCACGTTTCTTCTGATAAACTATTAAATTTA
Source organism: Ibidorhyncha struthersii (assembly GCA_013398815.1). Classification (NCBI taxonomy): domain Eukaryota; kingdom Metazoa; phylum Chordata; class Aves; order Charadriiformes; family Charadriidae; genus Ibidorhyncha; species Ibidorhyncha struthersii. The sequence continues at coordinate 593,358 of VZSZ01004927.1, forward strand.
CAGGTTTGTGATCAACACCTTCACGTTTTTCTTCTTGATCTATTGGCTGTCACAACTCCCAGTTGCTTCCATGAGACAAGGGAACTGGGGACTTGACCCATGGTATAAGCAAGACAGATTTACTTTTTAGTGTCACTTCTGAGCACACAAAACTGCTACTCCTTCTAGCACTGCTGGGTCGTAGCAGAGTGGCAAGGGAGGAGGGGAATGTATTTGCTACAGAAGTGTTTGTAGCAAAGCTGCTGGAAGTTGGCGTTGTCACCATAGTGCCCTTCTGTAAGGTCAAACCCTTCTTCCCTTCTTCTGCTGAATTTGCTTTCATTTATGGGAAAGAGGATGAGGAACCTGACTTTTGATGGAGATGCGCAGTGGTGTGAATAGTCATCAAAAGAGAGAAGAAAATACAGTCAAGCTCTTGGTTGTCAATTGGTCAATAAGGTAACTGAGAACTCAGCAGCAAACCAAACATGACAAAGAACCATTCTATTGTTAATATGGTAAAACATTAATTTCTATAGTTTGAATATGGCTAAATTGCTCCCCAATTCCAGTTCTTCTCAAAATTAACTATGTACAGGTAGTTGACAAGAAAGTGTTAAATGGGCAATAGTCTGCACATGTAGAACAAGTGGCAGACATTGCATACTTATGTTCAGTGCTATCTTACTGCAGTTTGTTTTCTTAAGCACACTACTGCTAGTTATTCGGGGTTGGGGTTTCTGGAGACCTATCAGATAACATCCATGCTGGTAGACTGTCCTCTCCCCATAAGCTGACCATCTGAATGAACACAGACTCAAGGCAGCACCTATTTCCAAAGAATTACCAACACAAAGGAGACATTCCAAATCCTTTATACCACAATATGAGATCTCAGGGACACTGAGGTTTGAGTGTTTCTGGCACTACAGTGCCACCCTTAAAAAAAACTTGCTCCTTATAGATCAGATGAGCCACAGCATGTTTACCTATGTGTAATTCCTACTCAAAATTTATGGCAGTCCAAGGTAAACCATTCATTGACTAAGGGATAGTGTTACTTAATTACTCCAGAAACAAGGCATGTGGGACATCCATGACACTCCAAATTCCTGTCTATTTGGGAGAATCCCAAAGGTGCCATGCACCTTTTAAAAAAAAAAAAAAAAAAAAAAAAAAAGCTTTCCAACTATTTCTAACCAAGCTGAAATGATGATTTTTACCACATACGTGAAAAAAGTTAGTTCCATGATAGTATTTCCTAGGCATGGATTCATCCCCTCTAATGCCATTTAAAGGGTCTTGAACAATGCAACACTTGATGCTAACAGAGAATTCACCGACCGGAGAGCTCACCACTGTTCAAAGAAGGAAATCTTCCCCTTCATCTTGCCAGGTTAGCAAGTAGAAGACACTTGGCAAAGAGTCAGACAAAAAACAGAGCCAATGCAAGACAGCCGGAAAGCAAAGTGGCTGGGAGAGGTGGGGGGAACAGGGGAAAGAGTGAGATCTTCCCTTTTCAGCAGGGCCTCGCTGTAGCATGCAACTTAAGTTCTCTGTGCCAAGAAATGCATCAAAAAGCCACACTGCCACGATCTGGTTGGATTTCCAGGTATGGAGAAGCTCCAGCCCAACAAATTAATTGCATCTGTTTTGCCCATATGGACAAAAGGGCCGAGAATGTCTTGACTGGAATTTGCAGTCTTATTTCACCTTACATTAATGAACTCTGGGAACCAAGATTACTGTGAATGTCAGGTTAGACATCCTGGAATGTTTTGGTTCTAAGCCAGTTTCTGATGAGCTTAGAACTTCGTCTAATGGTATGTAGCAATTAGCTGACATGATTTGATATAACACTACAAACTTTTGTCCAGCGATCTTCTAAAAATCAGCGGTACTTTAACATCTTTAAGGCACTCCTTAATTAAGGAAGTATTAGCATGATGTTATGAAGTCTCAAGTCATGTCTTCTTTCCACGGCTAAATAGGATCTGCCCAACATGATCTCTACAATAATTAAGAACTGTACCAACTCCTACTGAAAGCAAGCAAAACCGCCAAAGGATTTTTAGTTAGTTGCAATTCAACAAGAGTAATCCCATATATTCCTACAACTGCAGTGAAACACATGTTTGAGAAAACTAGTATGAAGGGTAGTGGAATTTGAAAAGCAGCCTTGCTAAGTGGCTCTGGAATTGGTGGTCTTGCACCCCCCAGTGTGCTGTGGCTGTCAGTGCATGTGGCAGATGTGCTGAGGCAGATGTGCAGAGGGCAAGCTCTCCTTAGGTCCTCTCCATTCTGCCTGGACTGAATCAGCAGCAGGGCTGAAGAACTCTTGACAGCAGAGCTAAGGAGGCCACACATGGCCACTGCAGCAGCACACACACGCACTCTGAAGACAAGGCTAAGTGGAAAGGAGAAGTTAGCTCACAGTTCTTCTCTTAAACATTGATTAAAGCTGCATCTTCATAGCTCCGATTCCAGTTCATGGTGAAATTAAAGAGCAGTGACAGCCACTGTGATGCATCTCCCACACTGGCTAAACACAAAAGTACAGAAGAAGTCTTGAAAACCATGAGGGAAGGAAAAGAAAGAAAGAGAACTTACTGCTTGAACTGACTTTCTACAGGGTACAACCAAGTACATTTTGGAAACCCAGACAGGGTGTTAATTATCAGGCTTCTAAGATGTCTCGGTCACAAGATGAAAACTACAGCACTCCAGTGGCTTATTAACTCCAACAGCTTCATTCTTTCCAGCTCACGATTTCAGTTGCACAGATATTTAGATTAGTATTCCTACTAATTTGTCAGCACAGCTACACACAACAGTGCAATTACAAAAAAAAAAAAAA
>VZSZ01004927.1:596198-673227 GCA_013398815.1 Ibidorhyncha struthersii
GACATCCCTGTAAGAAAGCGGTTGTTATGTAGGTGTTGCTTTTTTTGTTTGTTTGATCATTTTGGTATTGCTTTAACCAGGAAATACTTTCCCCATCAAACTGACCAACACTGCAAAGCAGCCCAGACACAATCACAGAAACAAACTCAAAACCGGCCTCAGCAACTCAACCCAGTGACAGTTTCAGAGTTAGACTGAGAAAAGAAACAAGTACATGAGCACCTCATTTAGCTAGATGAAATTTAGTCTGGTTAGAGCGTCACCTGGGTTAGAGGCTAGGTTAAAACGCAGCCAAGTAGGCAAGTATCAAAACTCTTTGGGTTAGCTGGTGCCACACACACTAGCATTCCTCGTACATGACCCTGCCAACACAGACACTGCTGGCGGTGTTGCTCACCCCCTGCCACGCTGGGTCACAGTGTCTGCCCTATACCTCCTCTCAGCATAACGAGACATAATGCTGTTTCCTCGTCCTCCTCATATGACCTGCGAAGAATTGTTTATAGTTGGTAAGGAGGAGCTCCTTAAACATCTTTGCTGAAAACATCATATTGTTTATGTTGCTCTTTTTTCCTCCTGAATGAATGATGAGCTTTGGCGTAACTAAGGCACCTGAAAATGTACCAAGTTTAGCTGTCAGTTATGGCTGACCTGTTAGATTTAATAACCAACGTAATCAAGGAGTTTATTTAATCACCACAATTAACAAAAAATCATCAATAATATGAAAATTAAAATTGAATTGCAGCCATATAAAAGGATCTCTCCAGTAACAGTGTTGAGGGGACAGGAAGAGAGAAAAAAGTGGAGAAAAAACAGCCAGGCCACAATTAACCAACTTAGTTAAGAAGGGAAGCAGAAAAGTTACATTTAATCATCAACCATTTCCTTTCCACTCCAAAGGTTTTCATATTTAATACCCTTACTTTCACTCGTTCCTTAGGTAATCAGTGTCCATCTCATGTCTAAACAAGTCTAGACAAATCATCTCTGAATGAGGACCTACACAACGGTACGCTCCCACACAGGAGCTGGAAGAGGCAGAGAAAACAATGAGGCATTGTTCTTCTAAACAGAAAAAAACATTCTTTAAATACTGATTTGCTAAGTTCCCTCTTTAGGTATGAAATTCACTCACCCTCTCTGGTTGTCAGATCTTCACGGTCTTTAAGGCTACAGAATTGCCTTTTAGCAGCATGTATTGCCTATCCATCCCAACTGCTATTATTAAGCCAGTTCATTAGTTTCAGTCTGGCTACTATGAATTCATTTCCAACAATTACACCAAGGAACAAAGTAGACGGCCCCTTGTTTTTATTAAGGCATATTTCCTCTTCCATTCCTCATGTACTTCCTGGATTTCTTTACCTGTGCATCCTATTTTCTTCTGTGCCAAAGATTTAGATTTTTCCTCCCTGGAAAAATCTCTCCCACAGTTTTTGTGAGAGAACACATTCTGCGCATTCACACATGCCTGTTTGGGATCAAGGGCAGTCAGGTTTGGATATCAGAAGCCAACTTAGTTATGTATGATCCTGCAATATTTTAACTACAGACAAGAAAGTTTAAGATATTTTCGTTGTTTTTGCAAAACATCACACGTGCCTCTCATATAAAATCAGGTCGAGGCAACTCAAAATGGGAGGAAGAATTTGGGGGGGTGTTGTAATTCACCAAAGTGGCTAACGCTTTTGCTTATGTCATTACTTTGCATTTCCTTACAGGGAAAACTCTGACAGAGCTGAAGGCTTTGCCATCACGGGAAGCCCTTACCTTGGTGTGACTCGTGTGAGTTCATCGGAAGGGTGCAGAATGCGGCAGGTGGTGAAGGTGAAGGTGGAGTTGGTTTGTGACATGCACTTCCCAGGATGAGGTACTAAATTAAAAAAAAGCAAATTCTTTGCATTTTACACAGAAAAGGGGAAAACCAAACTTCTGTGTGCTGATAAGACAGATGCAAAAAGTGATGAGGTACCTGGGACAGGATCAATGCAAGAAACGTGAAATACACAAGTGCTAGTGTTCTAAACAGACACTTGTTCTCCAGAACAAATCCATCTAGGACTTCAAGGCCAGTGCTAAAAGGGTCTGCTGAAACTTCCCCGGGATCACTAACACTGCAGATAAGTCTTGCTCAAAACAAATTTAGCCATGGCAGTGCTTGAAATGCTAGTCCTCATCTAAATGAGGAACTTGCATCAGTGGAAATTACAAGCAGCATTTTTTAGTACCAGCTCAGGAGCACTAAAATTTTCTGAACACTTGTCCATTTCAGCTTTTAGATTGATCCACAAGAAGGTATCCTCATTACTTCTCAGTAATGGATCCAGCTTGCTACAGGAACACCGACTGAAAAGTTGGGGAAGGGATGGACACGTAGTACTATTTTTCTCTGACTTTTCACATTCACAGTAAGGAAAGTGGCAGGTTTTTGGATCCACTACTGTACATCTGTGACATTTCTCTTGTGTATGTGTTTAAGTTCTTTAAGAACGTATGCCCTCAGCTGCACAACATAGCACGTTTTTTTTAGTATTTGTAATCAGTGTAGTAAAGCGTTTTCCCCCCAAATGCGGCTCTAAAGATGCCACTGTCAGTATATCAATAATTTGGGAGAGAAGCAATACAGCTCATAATTTGAAAAATGAAGGACTTGGGCCAATTTCTTTTTTCTTAGCAGAGCTACTTCTGTGGATATACTAACCTGCTGTATAATGCAGCTGTGGCCATTGCAAAATAACTAGAAAATTTAAGAGCCATGCATCTGAAAAGCTGGTTGAAAAACACCCAGAGTTAAATATTACATCAAAGATATCATGATTGCATAGGTTCTCTTACTTAGTAACCAAACTTAGCAGTGGTCAAAAGACATGCACAATAAAAACCGTGTGCAGCTCCCTCCCTCTCAGTCCTACCCAACCCTCTGAGCCATTCCCTGAGTAAGCCACATTTTAAAACCACAGTACACAACTATTCAACACATTGCAAAGGACGGACAGATAGACCAACTAGACCAGACACCATTCTGAACTTCCAGAGATGCTGAGCAGAAGCAAGGCAAGTCTTAATCGTGGCTGTGTTCCCTTTTTCATATATAAAGTATCACAGCTCCAAAACAGTGTGTACAGTTAGGTAGTCTTTAAGAACACGTATAAGCGGTGTGTGAAGGCTAGAGCATGGGGAGTGTGAGCAGTGGAAGCAGAAGTGGCTAAGCAAACAATGTGAAGTAACTTCTAGTTAGCGCTGGAATGCACTGCTATACATTGAAGGAGGGTATTTCTAAAAGCCCGCTGGAGTGTCATGTTAACACACTCAAATGTTAGCACAGCATAACATAACAACAAGCTCTACTTCACCTCCAGAGATGGTAATTATGATGCTTCAGGAATCCAGTTGCTTTAGAGATTAGTGTGAGCACTATAAAAGCTATTACAAGGGAGCACAGCCTAGCAATCATGATTCTCTCCATATTGTAGAGAGTTAAAAGAAAATCTGGAGAAAGAGCTCAAATAACTGGACATGAAAAAAAATCGGTTATTTAGAGAAAACAAAGGACTTCAACATAAATCAAGTAGAAACAAAGCAATTATCCCTGGATGATGAATAGAGAACAGAATAAAGCAATGCTGGTTTAAGATTGCAAGCTCAACCCAAAGCACATAGCTGTAATATAATAAGTGCATTTTCCCCATTTGTAATAGCCACTAGGCATCCCCTCAGATTGGAAACAGGCACATTGAAGATACATAGCTGCATTAGCAAAAGCAAGACTCATTGCTATTAATGAGTCAGAGATAGGAGAAGGCTGCTAAAAGTAGAGAAATCACTGACTCTAATAAGAGGAAACAAATCGAAATTATAAAAAAAAAAATTTAAAATCAACTTCCAAGGATGTATTCCACCCTCAAATACCACTAAGAAAGTCCTGTACCAGCTTCATCCTCGATCAGTCAACAATGGGGTGTATCATATTGCTGTAGCATTTTCCATCCTTTGGACACAATACAAAGAGAGTGAGAACCTGTTGCTGTAAATGAACAAAGTTTGTAAAATAGAAACAAAATGATTCATTCCTAACCTGGTAATTTTACATAAGAAATACCAACTCAGGAGATGGTCAAAGTTTGTGAAGAAGTAATACATAAGTTTATAATAAGAAAGACTATCTTCACACATACATAGAGTAAAGTATTATTTTATATATAAACACCTGCTCCATATGACTGTGTCTGGAACCAAGTATTTTATTTATACCCTCTTTTTCAAAGTAGTAGATGGTTAACAATGAGGCTTCATATCTGTATGAAAAAGAATCCGTACATAATTGAGTGTTTAACAAAAATTACAGAAACATTACGTAGTTTCATCCATCAGGAGACCATAAACTAAACTGTAAGTGCATTTTTCCCCTAAATTAAAATTCAAGCTAAACCTTAGATTGCTGCTGGATCGTGTTTTGTCTCTCAGTAATTAATGATTCTTTACCTTATTAAGCTTTCTCAACCAATTCTTAGGCATTTAGGGAAAAAAGCAAAACATTGTAGCTGAAAGAGACTCCCCATAAGCACACACACTGTTGTGAAAACATCTTTTAAAATACTGAAAAAAAAAAAAAAGGCAGGTACTAGTCAAACCGACTGCAGAGAGCTCCACCTTCTGGTACAACAGCTTTCCCCACTCAAAACACAAAGCTGATTTTATAGAGCTCAGAGCTGTTTCAGACTCAGCTTCCATACTCAAGAGTTTATGGGCCATTCTGTTAGGTGCAAACAGCAAAACAGATGAGTTTAGGACACAATCTTCTGCTCAGGGAACCCTCAAAAGACCGTTTAACCTGGATTTTCAACCAGCTTGTGCACAGAATGGTATACAAAGTTACAGTAGGTTATCTAGTGGCCTGCCCTATCCACAAAAAAAGAAGTCAAGACAACTTGAGTTTGAGAAAGATCTGTAAGAGGCAGCTATACTAAAACACCATTAAGATTCGTACCATTGGTTCCAAACTCAAACTGGCTGCTATGCCAGATGAATAGTGAGGAAGCAGAGAGTTCATAGCGGCGAGAAAATCTTCGCATTTTCTATAAATACCTATTCTGGCAAATACAGATTTATGCAGAAATGAACTTTAAGAAATAAAAATAAAAAATCAGAAATCTTCAGAATATGGCTTGATCCAGACTGGCACTAAGGTAAAGTTTTGGCCCAACTCTGAAGCAAGCCACTCCACTCATCGTTTCTTTGGCATGTTTTAACAAAAGGAGGAAACCTGCTTCCCTGCTCTTTCAGCAGAGAGAGCAGTGGAATTTGGACATCTCTTCAGCACAGCCTGGTGAGACTGGCGTGGAATGACAATCAGATTGGGGAGTCCTTAGAGCAACAGGTGAAGATGGTGTTTTAAAGTATTAGAAGTTTATTTTATTGCTGAATAGGGAAAAAAAAAAAAACAACAACCAAACCAGCTCTGCATGCTTTGGAAGAGGATAACAACGAAGGACCATTACAAGGCACGTTTTTTTCTCCAGTGTAATGGTTTGGGATACAGACTACAGACCTCACTTTTGCCAGTCTATGCCACCAACTCCATTCTTTAGTAAGACGAAATTCCTAAAAACTAGGTCAACAAAACCCCATTAGGATCCAGAGGACAAGACAGCTGCTTCACGTACTCTCTAAACTCAGCAGAGTTCATCCCCTCCAGGTGACTGCAGGTGAAAGCTCTGATACCCAGCGCTACCTGTACTGAAAACTCCAGGTATGCTGGAGCTGATGCCTGGGTTAACTACTAAAACAAAATAGAGATGGGTGATAAACACAACAGCTGTAAAACATGAGCACAGTGCTCTCCTAAAGGCGTATTGGTGCCTTCAGAAAACACTGGTTTCAGGAGTAACCATGAATACTCAGAACCTCCACGAGTCCATACATCTATGCCAGGAACATTACTCCTATTACATTTCTTAAATAGTAGACAATAAAATTATTTTCTGAATATCTGCATCTCCAAACTTTCTGTTTATTTTGCCTTTGGAAACAGCAAAAGGTGAAAAACTGAACCAAGGCAGGTAATTCTTTGGACAGTATTTTTTTAGCTTTCTTCCGGCTGAGGTTTCCTCCTTAGATGTATATAACCACGGAGCACAGATGTAAAAAGACTTCAATGTATTTAATGCGGCTTCAACATGATTTTATGCAGGCTAGGATCCCAAATTAAGATTCTAGCATTTTAACAGCACAGATAGCAAATGCTGACAGATTTTTCTTAAAGAAATAATTACTGTGAAATATTCATGCCATTTGAAAATAAAATATATTTAAATATGCATCAATATCTTAGTTCTAAGAAGAGTTACAAAATAGATTGCTTTTCTGTACAATGGTAACCACTTAGAAGCATGTATAGTAATCTGCTAAAAATAACTCAAACATAAGACATTCATTATGTGTTTTTGCCATTTTAGGCATCTATTTGGAAAGATCTCTGTGTCATCATTAAGGTCTAAACATGAAGTACAAGAGGGCCGATCTTGTAATGCTGCACACGTCTGTTCAAAGCAATCAGTCAGTGGAACTAACACACACAAGTACTGAAAGATCAGTTTGTGCACCCAAAACTAGCATGCTGTTTCGCACACGCTGAATCAAGTGTAACCCATCCAACTTTAAAATGAGAACATTCACAAGATTATTAAGTGCTTTGAATGGCTTGGGGTTTTTTGTTTAAGGGAAATCTGAAAGGCAATGAATTAAAAAAACCCAAAACAACAAGCCCTCCTCCCAAAACAGACTCTGTACAGTTTTATAATACACTACAGTTTCTTTCAAATAAAAAAAAAACCCAAACCACATATTGAGATTACTAAAGTTTTGTGCTGCAAAACTTACTTGTCCTAGATAGTACTAACAATGCCATGTCCTGTAACTTCTTTACCATTCCAATTATGCTGACATATAAATTTCAAACTATTCCTGGGTATTAGGCTAGAACGACGATTCTGAAATTTACAATCCTCCATAAAATTATTGAGCCCACACACAGTATGTAGCTCTGACAGACTAACTGCACATCATAAATTATATGTATGCTCATTTTTCCTGAAATGTTCAGTGCCATAATTAGGATATAATCTGTATATATGGTGAGGAAATTATTTTACACATCAGTGGATACTACAGCGCTCAACACAGGGACAGGAAAGGATCGTAACTTCTTATTTAGTCAGAATGTTTTCTGACTCTATCCATCACTCAACAAGAAACAACTGATACTCTGTTCTGAATATGTTTATTTTGGCTATAAGACATCTTTGGCACTACCAGCAATGTTTGTTCTCCTGAGCCTGGATGTTAAAATGATGTCTCCTAAGGCTCATCTTGAGCAGCACTCTACACGCCCACAAAATGGCAGTAAAAATAGGACCTCATGGTACTCTGCCAGAGAACGCCTCCAGTGGAAAAAAAAATAAATGGCAAGACACAACCCTCAAAGCATACATACCAAATGAAGCAGACACCAACCCAAGATGACCTACACCTGCTAGGAATGGTCCTTGTGGGCACTGTATTTCCAAAGACAGTTTGTTCTCAAGTTAGAAGACCGGTAGCCCTAGACTGGCACACTCTACAGCCTGCCAACGGCAACTGTAGGGAGATACTTTCTGGCTTTTACCAACCCCTTGAACTAGATTTTTCCACGATGGAGCTATCCTGGATTACAAGTAAAAGCACTAAAGACTGTATCCAAGATATTTCTCTCCTTCCCTTTTTATTTTACTTCCACATTCTCTAGCAAGAGCTTATTCTGTATGTTGCTGCCTGGAATCTTCCCTGGAATCATGCAAGCAATGAGTTCATAACCTTGAGCCTGTGACAGTGCTCTAAGGAACTACATGTCCAGAACACACCCCTACCTGCATTGCATTTCTTACAGATAAATCTAGGAGAGGCAGAAAGGATGCTGAGGAGTTTTTTTTCAAGAGAAGCAATGGCTGCACAATATTTAAATACAAAATAGATTCATGAGCTAAGCACACATACCCTTCTGCTCCCAAAAGGTGTTCTTCAGTGGGCAGATTGTGGATCCTAAGAAGCACTGTCACATTAGTAAGTGTCTACTCCAAAAACATCCACAATTATCTTCTCCTTGTATACTACCTGACAAACTGCTTCAACAAAAAGCAGATACAGCGGTATCTTTACTTTGTTTGAGCAATGCAACCAGTAATGATGTGGTGGCTCATGGATACTCCTAAGCAGCTGGGCAATCTGAAGGAAGGATAAAGAATGGGAAATTGAAGTTTTCCATGCATTTGCTTATTCTTAATAGCTTGCCCCCCCCTTCCCCAATTATTGTATCCCCAGTACATGAAGAATTGCTTGTTCCCTTCCTCCATGCAGTAATACATTTTAAAATGAATCATATCTTGTCTTGAATCTTTTATTCAGTAGACCCTAAAAAATGCCAATTATTTCTTTGATTATTTCAGTCCATGTTTCCTAGATCTCCAGCTTTTCTTGCTGTTGTTATTTAGACTCTTCAAAATGACAAACACCTGGATAATATCCAAAATGGTACACAACTCCTGTGAAGGCATTATTTATTTCCATATTAATGTAAAAAATTAATATAGTCATTATTCATGGGCAATAGATTTCATAGAATAAAAACAACTTTTGCCAATGGAAAAGGAAGTTGAAGGGTTCAAATGTTCAAGCATTGGAACAGGCTGCCCAGGGAAGCGGTTGAGTCACCATCCCTGGAGGGAATTCAAAGACCTGTAGATGTGGCGCTTAGGGACATGGTTTAGTGGCGGACTTGGCAGTGTTAGATTTACGGTTGGACTTGATGATCTTAAGGGTCTTTTCCAACCTTAATGATTCTATGATTCTAAGTTTAATCTTAATACAACTGGCTGCAAAAAGTAGCTTATGTTCAATAGCGGAAAGCACTGAACCGCCATTTCAGTGAGAGCTGAGGATACTCTGCACTTCACAAAAGTAACAGAAATATTATTATCTAGCCCTGTGACAATCTAATCTTGCAAAGACCAGTCAAATCATAAATTATGATTTATTCTAGAAAAAGGAGGAGGAAGGAAGCGTCCTCTTTTAAATTAGCTATGTAAAAATGAAAAATCTGAAGAAAAAGGAGTTCTGGTAAGTTTTCTGGTTCTGAACTAAATACAATTCTTTACCAGTAACAAATCTTAATGACGACTAACACTTCTATACAGCTTATTAAAACAAAACACCTCTCTCCCTCAAAGCCACCAACAAAAAAAGAAACCACACAAACTCAAAACACACTATAGTCTGAGAACCTGTAGCCTTGTGCAATAACAGACTGCAAATGTCAGTTCAGAGTATCTAATAACTCACACAGTACTGCGTCATTTAAAAATGTTTAAATCTTAATATGGTATAAATAGGAAGGATAGAATTTAATAGCGTGGTGGAGAGGGAATGAGGGTAACGTCACTATTCTCTGTCTAAAAACATCCTCTTAATTCTTTATCTCAAAGAGAATTTAAAAACAGGTAACTGTATCTGAGGTAACTGAATTAAGCTGCAGAATTTCTTTGCTCAATTTTCAAGGCACTTCCGTTTGTTTCAGCAAAGGCAACTTAGATGCACTTTTTGTCATAATTTTATCTTTGTTTTTTCCCCAAAGTACAAAATCTAAAGCATGGCATCACCTTTTATGAACAGTCAGAAAAATATCTGCACTATAAGCATACAAAATATATACGGTCTATACATTATATACACTGAAAAGCGTGCACTCAATACACATACAAGTCACGTGCCACACAAAGGTTTGTGAACGAACCACTTCCTTTTAGCAGCCTTCTCTTATCAAAATAGAGTAAAAAATTGACCACAGATGTTGTTACTGAAAAAAAAAAAGTCAAATTAAAAGATTATTAAAGAAAGGATTTTTGAGCCAATGTTAGAATGGTTATGTTCTAACTACTGCACGCATTAACGTGCAGATGCTACACACAAAGCAATACTATGGATGCTGTTCTGGAGAGATGCGAGAATGGCCCAGTAATCAAAATCCTGTAAAGATGTCAGTTTTACTGGACTTAATGAGTTTCCCTCACCAGACCCCTCATCATCGTCAGTCGCGGACTCCTGCATCTCCTCTGTGAAAGCCTGAGATTGGCGGGGGTTATTCTTGTTGTCTGAAACAGTCACTTGTGCTTGTGACCTCTCACCTGAGGTCTCTGTGTGCTGAACTGGCGTCGAGGTAGTTAGGCCCTTGTAAGAAATGTCACCTGTCTCATCTTCCTCATAGTCATTAAGGCAGTACACTTCATCCAGGTCCAGGTCCAGGGTCCGGAAGCCCTTAGTGACAACCCCGGGCCTCGGGTCCAGGATCCCACCCAGGTGAGGCTGAGCCAGCTGCTGCCAGTGGTGCAAAGTGGCAGAACCTTGAAAGGGAACACAAAGACAACCAAAATAAATCAGTAATCAATCCAGGACCTAAAAGGCAGAAAATCCCACTTCATTTATCCAGGAGACCAAAGGTTTGGGAGCTCCAAACCTTTAATATTTCTGGGTTTAATAGTTCTAGGCTTTAATATTTCTAGGAAGACACGCTACAAGGCAAAACTGCTTCACCTCCTCTTCATCATTTCCAGATCAATATGAAAAACTGATCACATCAGCACTTAGGCAAAGTCTGGTGGTAAGATGTGGCGTATTTGTGCACGTGCACATCCACTCCCCATCAATAGTCTCATCCCCCTAAATTCACAGGATTAAGCAGGAATAGAAAGAATTTATATTTAACAGTCGATCAGAGCACCATCACAGAAAGCTCTAAGAGGAACATACACCACACGTTCCCACATTACGGTCACACTAACGAAAGTGCTGAAAACATGCCAGAATTCACTACCAGTGGCTAACAGGAGGACAGTAGTCACACAGATTGCACAGCAATTTCAGCTTTCTACCATACATTTGAAAGCCACATCAACTCCAGGCATGTGTAAGCAGATACTACCTCTGACCTATACATCAAGTCTAAATACTTGTATGGCCCCTATCTGAGCCCCTATGCTACAGGAACTCAGCTACTACGTAACTAAATGCTACTGTACCTGTAGCTTCGTCCTTGGCAGAAAAATGTTTTGCATGAGGAAAAAGGTGCATTTTACAGAGAAAAGCATTCAATATTCGGTGTGCAATAGGAGACAATGAGTCAAAACCAGCAATGTATCAGGTTAAATTGATATATACACTGAGATGGGCACACTTAAATCAGGGAGGATTTATCTGATTCCTCAAGTAGTGATTAAAGACCGCTCGCAAGGGCCTAAGTTTTCCTGTGTGTCCACCAATTATCACTGAGCTGTAATGTGTGACTTAAAACTATTCATTCCATGTCCTATGATGAAAACAAAACATCTTTATTTTCATCTCTGCCAGCTCAGATCGGGGCAGTTTTTTGTTGTCTTGTTCCTGTCCCCTCTCCCCAAAGCAGAATACCGACTCAGTCAACAAGCTGGCATAAAGACTAAGAATGTTCAGTTCGTTGCATGGTATATGTAGAAATCTAAACCACTGTAAAAACTAGGGAAGAGATGGCTCTTACACACATTATTTTGCATCTGAGAAAAATCCTATGGAATGAGAAAAATTATCATTTCACAATAAGGATATTGCATTACAGGAAGTTTATTGTAAATAGGAAGTAAACAGGGAGAGGGTCCTTCTGTAGAATGACTGGGATCAGTGAATAGCATTTTAATTAAGCCTGTCTCACTTCTTAAAACGTGTAATTTTTAACTCATAACAACTGGATTTGCTAGATTACTTTGCATAATGGTGCTATTTTTATTTTTTTAAGTAATTTTTGAGGGACTAAAGAGTATATTTAGACTGATTGGTACTCTTGAGGCTCAAGAAGTAATAACAATTACAACCCTAAAATAAATAACGAATGAAGAAAAAATCCCTATAACTTGTATTTATTCCTGAATTGTCAAAGGTCAAGATTTTTTGCTCCTATATTAAAGAAATATTCCAGAATGTGGGGAAGTGTCAGATATTGTCAAGTCTTAATCAGAGTAGAGCTTTGCAGTATGACAACACCCTCTAAAGTTAAAGAAAAACACCAGAAAGTACACAGTATGCAAGTATAAAATCCTGCTGCTAATTCCCTTCTATATGCAAGCTTCTGAAGATGTAATCTTTTTCACCTTAAAGCTCACCAAAATTTATACTCAGAACTCTGCAGAGTACAAGCATTCAATTGATAACATTTTGTATCTTTCCTATGGAAATATATTCACCATAATATCTGCATTTTGAACTTTATCATTTCTATTGACACTACATGTTATTATTTTGAGAACTGGAAATCAAAGTGGCCTAAGCTTCATCACATAAAGGAGGACATCTGAGTTCCTCCTCATCTCTCTTACTTGAATCTTGACCTCATAAAATGCGTGAAAGGGAGCTTTAACTTTTCCATACAGAAAACTAACACTAATGCAGAAAGAAATGCAACAGTTGTCAATCACCTTATGATTTAAGAAAAAATTTAAAAAAGGCTCCAAATTGAAGCAGGGAATACACCACCTTAGCCTGTATTCAAACCCAGGCTCCTACTAGACAGTTTTGTAAATTATGCTATCACAAAAAGCCGGCATGAGGGAATTAATGTGCAGCAGTGGGACTGCCAGGCTGAAGTGAAAAGAAATTTAAAAACAAAGTAGACGAATAGAGTTTGGTTTTCAATTCCTGATACCTGCATCATCGCACGTACAGTATGGGGGTCAGAGAAAGCTTGGAAATTCATGATGTGTTGCTGTCACAATTGCAACAAAGTGAGTAAAGACATAATTAGTCAAAGGTTCTAGTTTTCCTACAGGACACAGGGAGTGCTATTTTGTGCTTATGGTACAACAAGCTGCAGATGCACAGTTTAAAAACAAAAGCCAAACCAAATCAAAAAAACTCACCAGACTAAC
Source organism: Ibidorhyncha struthersii (assembly GCA_013398815.1). Lineage (NCBI taxonomy): Eukaryota > Metazoa > Chordata > Aves > Charadriiformes > Charadriidae > Ibidorhyncha > Ibidorhyncha struthersii. Next base: position 609,182 of record VZSZ01004927.1, read on the forward strand.
TAAAGGAAGTCAAAACAAGCAATCATTCTATTTGACTAAAAGAAAGCATGTTTTGGTTTGGTTTTTAGTTTGGTTTTTGTTGGGGTTTTTTTGTTTTTTTTTTTTTTTTTGTTTTGTTTGTTTGTTGTTTTTTTTTTAAAGGTGCAAAAGAAGAATATTCATTTCTTAGTGATTCTGTCACCCTACTTATTTTGCTGTAGGATTTAAGAGATTGCTTTAAAGGAATAGAAGCCACTAACCTGAAATGTATTACAGAAATTATTCTTTCTTTCCCAATTTTATGGCATGAGCTCCCTTAGGAAAACAGCAATAAAAACCAAAGGCACAACTACTGATAACAGTCTGCAGGTAGAGCAGACTATTTTGCCTCAGTAGTTTGAAAGTATCAGTGAAGTTGGAAAAAAAAAATTACATCTCACAACAAATATTTGGGAAAGAAACTAAGCTGCAGTGAGGAACAGAATCATAAACATATTTAATAAAAGATAAAAGATAACAAACACTAAACTTATGAAACAGGCAGACACAAACATACCACAAACGAGATGTAAAACCAAACATGAGAAGTATTTTAAAAGGTGCAACAATTTTAAGGGAAAAAAATGACCCAGTGAGAACAATGAACAAAACCAGGAAAAAAAACCCCAGACAGATAGAAGGATGATAAAGACTTTAAGAGTTTATTGGAAGAAAAAAAGCAGATATAATGGGATGGTGACAGAAATCTATTACAGTGGTAGCAACCAGTAACTGAAACAAAGCTGGATCATTGCTTCCCTCATGTGGTACAAGAATTTTTATGACCATTTAAAAGCATTCATGAAAACAAACTACCAAAGTCTGCTAAACAGTATGGACTTGTGCACTATGGCTATAGTTTCATTTGAATAGGTAGATACAGCACACCACTTTCTTCAGGACACAAGAAGGGTTATTTTTGCTTCTGAATACCTGTCATGCTAAATGCTCCTTACAGATGAAATAAATTTGTTCTAAAAAGATGAAAAAGGGAACTTGTGTAATTAAAACACACACAGACAATGTAATGTAACACCAGAGTTCTGTTAAAGGAAAAGAGAGAGAGGAACCAAAGCTAAGTTATGTAACTAGCATATCTGTGAAGTACTATAGGAAAACAGTTTCATTTTATTTAAAACCTGAAGGAATTTATTCAACTTTAACTTCCAGCAACAACCTGAAAGAACTGAAGAAAGCCAGGCAGGCTATATTATATGTGCTCTGTCAGCTTTGTTAGAAAGACTACAGAAATGCACTTAACTCTGAAATAAAGCTCTAGCCCTGACTACCATCTACCTATGTCTTGCCTTCTTCTGAGAATATATATGGAGGAAACTTGACTTTAAAAAAAACACCTAATTTCACACATGAAACCAAAGCCATAGAGACTCATGTGTGGCCACTCAAACAGCCAGTTAAAGTCCAGGAGTCATTTTTAATCACAAAAATAGTCCTATCAGACCAACTGGACTATTTGAAGTAGGTCAAGGTCTTTCCAGACACTGATTTGCAGAACTGAGATTTGATGAACTAACACTCTTGTTGCTTAGATTTCAGATACTCAACCATCTTCCTTTTCTAAGTATGAAATAGCAACATTGGGATTTAGGTTTGATGTAAGACTGCACTGCTGATGCATGTGTGGCCTGCAGGGTTTATTTTACTGCTGTGGCTGGAATTGTTTCCTAACACTCTTAAGGCTTGAGGAAAAATGTAGTAGTTAGAAGATTTCAAACCAACAGCGTGGATTACTGTCTCTAAAGTAAAAAGAATATGTATTGCAAAGATTTCCTGCTTTCTGGTGATGGATAAGAGACCACAAAGAGTCACTAAGAAGAACAGATAAAGGCCGAGGCCCTTTGTTATCACCTTCTAGTGGTTTCACAATCTGAAGCTTTTCTGGCAGGTAGGAGCGACTGCTGATTGACATTCCTGAATATCCAGTGAATTCTGAAAATCTGGAGTGAGTTCCCAGTGACATGATGCTCTCTGTGGGGGTAACGGAACCACTATGGAGTTCGCCCTTTTCCGCCAGCTCCCGCAGCTTCCTTTCCTGCTCTTCTTCGAAGAATTTCCTCTCCGAGAGGTAATTCTCCCGCCTGAGGGACAGCCTACGAAGGGCAGTCTCTAGGTCACTGGAGCCTGGAGTCCCTGGAGTTCCAGGCTTCTTCATCCTGTCTTCATTTCTAAAGCATAACAGGGGACACACACACACAAACAAAACAAAAAAGGGCAGGGGAAGGGAGAAAAAAATTCTTAGATACGCTTAAAACTTCCACATGACAGTTTTGAGACATTCACCAATACCTTTAAATTACTATGTCTCAAGAACTACAAGCACAAAATAAAATAACTTTTGAAGATGTAAGTCACTGTGTTAACTGCACAATGTAAGACAAGAGGAGGAAAATAGAAAGACTTTGCCTTTATGTAAGAAACAAAGCAAAAACAAAGCCCAGTGCTACAGTACTGACCCATTGTCAGAGGATTCTGTTTCAAGAATGATGCTATTGGTCTTGTTGTCTATCATAATGTTAGAGATGTCTCCCCCATAGAAACTGGAACGTGGAGTGCTGATACAGCTAGAAATGACTGAATTCATAGCAGAGGACTGGTTAGAGCCTGGGATATTCATTGGCGACGGAGTCATGGATCTCTGCTTGACAACTTGGTTAACATTTCTCACAGTCTCGAAGACACGCTTCTGGTGACTGTTAAGACACACACAGTTAATAATCACACAGTGCCTTCTTACCTTAAGAAGGAACAGAGAAACAGGTAACAGCTTGTTAACAACCCTTCACACTATCACAGCTCCACCAACCACCTTGTCTGTATAGTTTCTGTGAAGTAGTGTACATAGGGACCCATAGTTGCTACAGTCTGGCCATTACATGCAATCCATCAACACACTTCATCCTGGAATATTTTAGACAGAACATTTGAGAATTGTGTGCATGGACCCTCTCAAATATTAATAAAAATTAAGTGAAAGAGCATTTCAGTATGTCAGCTAAAAATGCCTTAAAGTCGTTGTGTGGAAATGAGTTTTGAAAAAAAAAAAAAATTTATCTCCATTCAATTCTTACCTATGAACTGGCTAATCCATTTTAAGAGAGACTCTGAATTTACTGTCTCTATGTAAGCAAGTCTTGTATCTTTTCTTTATGAAACCAATTTCCTATCCCCTTAAATACCATTAAAAAAAAGAATCAGAAATAAAATGGATCAAGAATCTAGAGAGAAGCTGTCAAGGCTAGAAACCTAATTTTTGACCTACTTCTACAGTTTATTCTTTATCACCATTGTCCTGATATCATAACAAACTTTGTTCATATGCTTCACGATTAAGACCAGATGACACTTCAGCAGAAATTTCTTGACAAAACAAACTTGCCCTACATCATGCTACAGAAGTGCGATTGCTGCTTTGTTTTACAGTTCAACAATGGCTGAACACAAGAACAGGGCATCCCTTCCAGCTTAAAGGTAACACTGCCAGGGTGTAACAACAACAGCATGCCTTAAGCTATTTAATGTCATTCAAATTTCTTTCCTTCTGTCCATGAGTACTCAATGGTTGCAATCTTTGTGTGTAGGCTCCAAGTCTATAGTTGCATATCTTTTAAGAGGCTGAATCTAACAGCATCTGTCAATAAATGGTCCCACAGAGGTTACAGTTACCCCTGCTGCGCAAGTAAATAAAACCAAGAGCAGCCATGAAACAAAAAAAGAGTATCCTTCTTTAGTACATGCATAGCAACATAAAAGACATTCTAAAGAAGTTAAAACTGTCCTTAATTTAGATTACTCTGGAAGGACAAAAGGATCCTATGTGTTTTGAGCATGCTCACATCTTTCTGATCTTACATTTTTCTAATCAGCATGTCACTCCGTCAAGGCCTCATTTACAGTTCTTGGCTCCTGCTCAGAGAAGGTTTAAGTATGTGTCAACTTTGTAAATATACTTAGAAGGTTTCTGGAAAGTGGCTACTGCACCTTCCCTGACCGTCCTTTCTTTGTAAAGGTCAGGTCAAAACACACAAAAGCACGAACAGACCCTCTAAATAGGATTAACTTGTTTCAAATTAACCAATCCATGCTTTGTACAAACAGGTGAGATAAACCTACTGGAGTACACGTGCAACTGGCATCAGTAAGGCTATTTGTTCCAAGCTGTATCTATCTTTAGCTTTTGGACCATCACAAGTACTTAACTTGTTTCAAACCACTCTCCTGTTCAATTCAAGAGAACTTTAGCAAAATGGGTGCTAACTACTTTGCATAGGTGTAGTGGCCATCACACTGTAAGTACCCAACCACTCTGAATCCCCTTCTGCACTAATGTTTTCCCTGTAAAAACTGGACTAGATCAATAATTACCTGCTAACTTCTGTTGTAACACCTGAAGAGAGAACCCAAGGGATTGAACTCATCCCCTAATCATTAACTGAAGAAACCTAGCATGGTAACACACAAGAAAACCAACCTTTTCTCATTCTCAGCACTCAAGAATGAGGACAAAAAGTTCATAAGACAAGGCAAAACCTATATATAGGCATTTTCTTTTGGTAGCTTTAGCATACAACCACCCCAATAACCAGACAATTTATTTACCTTTCTCTCTATCATTCACACTCTGACAAAAGTATTTCTTTCTAAATCCCTAGCTCAGCTATTTCCTGTCTTTTCCTTTCTTATCAAATAATAACTAATTTCAGACATAATCAATCAATTAGGAACCAATTTCAGTCGTACGCCAAGTCAGGAGAGTCAGGTTCATCTAAATGCAGCTCTTTCCTCATTGACCCTTCTATCTCTGCTGCCAGAGAATCCTGTTAAAAACAAGCACAAAAGAAAAACAAATATCAAAGTATCAGTAGGTCATCATCACATAAAATAATTATTTATATAAAATAATTAATAACTAATAAGGTGTCATTCCAGAAAAATAAATACAGGTTTAACAATGAAAATTGACTGGAAAGCTGGAAGACTAATGAACATATCTAAATGACTGACAAATTATGATTTAGTTTCATACTGCTACAGTACTTACCATCCAAGGACACGTAATATCTGTCAAAGATCCTGAAAAAACATCACAGGCAACAACAGAATCCAGGTGCACCAACTTCCAGACTAAATTCCCTACTCTGTAACATGCTCCTTTCATGGAAGGAGTTTTGCTTAATTTGTTTTCATTTAAAACAAGCACAAAACACTCTTCCCTTTCACAACATTACCCACTCACCCACAAAAAAGACATGGTTCTTGGCAGAAAGTATTATATATTTCCTCTATAGGGTTAAAGGTGACAGACTATCAATTCTCCACTGCTGGTCAGTAAGTTTTACTGCCTAAATGTAACTAAGTGCAGGGTCTGAGCATCAAACATTCACAAACCTAAACGACTTTTGGTCCCATGCCTCAACATTTGAAAATCGTTTTTGTACAAAACATAAAGCTATCTCAGCACAAACATACTTTTTGCAGCTTTCAACTGTACTTGTGCGTATTATTAAATGTCTGCACTTTAAATGGGCTGGTGGTCAGTCTCAGAAGGGAACACTAAAAGGCAAGTTAAGCCTTTGTTGAAAATTTACTTCTTGTGAGCACAAATATAATCTGTGTTCTTCCTCAGCAAAGATGAGACACGGCTAAAGACAAAGAGGGCCAGATTCTGCTGCTTGATTATGTTAATGTAACTCAACAGAAATTTCACTAATGTCATTGCCCTCAGAAGGAATGGAATTATTCTAGAGAGACACAGGCAAGCAGAGCCAGGCACTAAACTTACCTAGACATTCTTATCCACTCTTTTTTTCTCATTTGGTTGAGGATACTGCCTATTGCCCATGCTTTAAATGTACAATGTTGTAACCAAATGAAACTAGGTAAACAAAGTTGATAACACCAGTCACACCACTATAATTTATGTTGTCGTAATACATACTAGCAACAAACATTCTTTTAATGAACCACCGAATTTTCAGTGACCGTAAACCAAGAATGTATGTGTAACCTATTCAAGTACTGAAGAACTACAACATATATCATAAGCGACTAGAAGGATGCCATGTCCGGAAACCATTAGTTATGTTATCAGGAAGTTACACCACCAGAGATATTGAAGAAAAGCAGGAAACCCTTACTGAAAAATCAGCCACCACAGTGCAGGTGATCCAGAAAAAAAAAGATGTATAGAACTGTGTAACAACCTTCGAATGCCACTCCTGATTCTCAGCATTAGCAAAGCCAGCTGCAGACTGTATATAATACTGCAGCAAAACCAAGTAACTGCACAGCATTGCTCTTTCGGAACCAGCTATCCAAAACTGATCACTTAAGTATCCTTTAATGTTATATAAATACACATTTCACCCATGCTCATGGCTGGCCTAGCATCCTATCCCTGAAGCTGTAAGTCAGATGGAAACACATTTCATTTGGTTGGTCCTTTTCTGTTTTGTGGATTGTTTTCTTTTTCTTAAATCATCTGCTTACCATAGGGAAGAGACCAAGAGAGTGGTACCGACGTGATATGGCGTTTGGCATAGTCTTGTTCCTAAGGTTTTTCAGCTCTTCTTGAGCCTCATGAAGCATTTCCATGCACTCTGCATACTTGTCTTCCAGCTCCCGCAACTGTAACATATAGAAAACAGTCCAAGACTATATAGGCTGCACTATCATCACAAAAAGCCTGCAAATTCTTTTCACACTGGTAAAGGATAATGGTGTACGGAAGAATGTATCACTTTAAAGGGAAAGAACTCCAAAGAGTAAATATCCTTGAAAATAATCAAGAACACGGATTAGTAACACAAAGGGTCGGAGGGGAGGAACTGCTTGCTCCATTTCATATCCTTCACGTCTACATGAAGCCACTGTCAAGGAGAAGATACAGAGCTAAAAGTATCTTTAGTCTAATCAGGTATAATGCCTAATTACTGCCACAATGACCATAGTGGCAACCAGCACGGGAAAAGCACAAGACATTTCACAGTGTTCCAAAGGACTTAGGAATTCTAAACCCAAGACTTATACAAATACATATATATATACACATGCAACCTCCAGCAGCCTAAGACCATTCTTTATTCTTAGCTTGACTTTCTCAGAAAACAAACCCTATGTAATCAGTCTGCCTGCAGATGTCTGTGTACCCTCATACTTTTTGAGTTCATCAGCCATTTCAACCAGGTTTGGGAAAGGGGTAGAAGTCTGAAATAACACATCCCTACAAGTTTCATAAAAATAAGCTACCTGGCTTAGAAAGAGATCCTGTTAATATTTTTCCCAAGAAAGGGATGGACAAGCATGAGCTCAGTCTTTGTGAAGCACCACAGATACATAAGGGTCATCAGCGAAAAGTTTCTATGGGCGTTCTCACCTTCTACACCAAGTATTTCAAATGCAAGGCACATCATAAAGGGATCAAGCTTTATTCATTCTATTTTGATCATGTGAACACAGCACCCAGAAGACAGCCAGCAATCCTAGACTGTCTTTGGTTTATTTGTGGAACAAATACAGCATAAATGACTCTTCCATGTTATCTCACTATTCAAAATAGGCTTAAACTACCAGCCTAGAGAAGTCAGCTTCCAAAGGGATTCCTATATGCCCCATAGCCCTCAGTTCTTCAAAATGCATGTCAGCTGAAGGAGAAAAGAATAGGAAGGAAAAGGTTTTGAACTCTACCAGGAACACAAGCATTCCTTCATTCCATATATGTAGGCAAAATTATTTAATACTTCTGGTCCAGCTGAGGCTAAAGCTGTCATGGTAAAGTGAACCACCATTGCCCTACAACTAAATTATTGCAATACTAAGTAACATACTCACCTCTGCTGTGAGCTGTCTCTGGGCATCTTTAGCTGCTCCCAAATGCTGCACAAGTTCTTCATTTTCAACTGCACACTAAAATATGCCAAGAAATGTTAGAAATACTGTGATGTTTTGTCTTGTGAAGATTTTTTTTTATCCTATGCTACGGGAAGTAGGAAAACTCTAAATTTTCTCAAGACCCTCTCTGCAGCAATATTAGCCCACACATGTTAGTTTAAAAACATTTAAACAACACTTTAATATGCTAACACAAGAACACCCAGCATCAGTCTGTGCCTCCTAAAAGAGCCTCCAAGACCCTAAAACTAATGAGTATGTGACCACTGAACTACTTGTACTGACATTCTTGTCTTACCAAAGTCATTAAGTTCAGTGCAGAATTTCACATCTAATATTTGAAATAAATTTAACTATAGTATTTGATATCTCATATATGCATCTTTTAATAAATTGATGCTTACTAGTCAAGTACACTAGATATTAAATGTCAAACAAGGTCACCCAGATAAGGAGGGTGGAAAAATTCCTTTAGGCTTTAGTATACAGAGGACTGTAACTTGTCTTCCAGCTACAGTAGCAACACAAACAGCAAATCACAGCAGTAGTCTTGCAACTGGATTCCTTACAGCTTTTGCCTTTTTCTGCAGATCGACTATCTGAGAGAGGAGATGGGTGATTTCTTCCTGCTGTCGGGCAGCATCTTCGGTTTTCTTTGCTAACTCTTCAGAGATATTGGCAATCTGGATGTTTGCATCCCCTTTAAGATAAACAATTACAATTAACATTACAAACCCAAAAGCAGAAAAGTAAGCAGAAAGATGTTCTTTCGGAACATCACTTGATTCAGCATTCTTCTTCCCCAGTACGCAGCAATGTATTTTTGAAAAACAGCAGTAGGACGCAAAACCAGAAAGACACAAAGTGCTCATGCAGCAAAGGAGATTGCACTTTCCCTTAACAATGTTTTCTATGCAAAACTATTTTGCAACTGAGAAAGATTTAGCTTACAGCCAGAATTTTTCTGCTGTGAAATTTCAGCCAGAAATTTTCTCCTCACAACCATTTATATAAAGAAGGTAAGTACAACAGGAAAACATGACTGACTCAGTTGTCTTTTTTTTTTTTTACTGAACAATCTCGAATAGAAGGGAAAAGAAATAAGAACATACTTAGCTCTTTTACACAGTCATTGACAAGCTGTTGTTCTTTCTCTTCGTAAGTAATTGTTTCAGTCTTCAGCTGACAAGCCTATTCAAGAAATCCACATCAAATATGCTACATTAGCACATTTGTTCTTTGCCAGTCTGTTGCTGCATTTCCATCTGCTTCAGAAAGACAAGCTTTTCTAATCAATCCTCTAGGAAGACAGTGAAAAACTACAGTTTTTGCCTGCCCTCCCTCACGTTCTGGAAAAAGGGGCCAGGCGAACATTCAGCAGAGACATTACTGCACGGAGAAACGTGCATCATTATCACCATATCCCCACTAGATGTCACTTGCGTATTTTGCACTTAAAATAAAAAAAAGCCCTGAACATACAGAAGACTAGTATGCAGAGCTTGATCTGGTCACCTGAACAAAGCTAGGTATCATCGCAAACTAATTAAATACTTGGTTTGAATAATGGAACTAAGCATCCAAGTATTTAAAAACAGTCATAGTATTTGAAAATTTCTGGCACTGTAACCATATATCCCACATCAAACCTTGCTTCTACCTCCTTCCTTGCTTTGTCTTTCCTGCTCTCATTCTGGGAGCATTGAGAGGAGCATGGCTACACCCAGCTGGTTCTGTCTGGCACCACCTTGGTGGGTCTGTAATTTATTCCCAGTGCTGGGGGCATGCACAGACACCCACGGACTGCATCTGCAGAGAGATGCACAGCTTGAAGGTTTCGGGTTTGGCTCCATCCTATGCCTTGCTGGCACAGACTGCATCTCCCTGGAAAGTCATCAGTGGTAGGTGGGGTTCTCCTATCAGCTCCTGACACAGTGGCCATCTCAGTTCTAACCCCACCTTCACTATTTTCAAACCATCTATTGCTCATCTTCATTGCGTGACTTCTCAATGAAGCATACAGCACTCTCCATTATGTGGTGTCTCGTCCAAAGATGTGACACTACGTATTTGCAACAGGCCCTGCATTTGCAGTAGAAAATGGTAATGACACTCTGTTTTCCTACATTCATTCTTAGCTCAAAAGTATTTCTTCTGCTATACACTGCTACATGTTTGCAAAATGGTAATATGCTCCCAAGATTTAAAAGTTGCATTGAAAATTAAAATAAAATTATTCATAGAATATTCAATCATGAAGTGTTATCTCTGACAGACAGGGAACAGTAAATCAGCTTTTAAAAACTGTGTTGTCTGTGAAACAAACAGCACATTGTCAGAAATAAAAGGCAAGATTCAGCTTAAAGTATTACCAGCCTGACTTGAAACACAAATTTAATTTTTTTTTTTTTTTAAGATATTTAATGCACATTTAGGCTAGCAGTTTTCATTTTGACAAACACTGAATTTGTACCAGAGAGATCATGGCAGCTTACAAACAGGTCTGCAGCTAAAGTCACCCATATCTGCCAGGTCAGCCCTTTAACACCTGTTTCAAAGCACAGTTCTGGACTCAAACAAACATGCCCATGCTCCTGCACATTCTTTTGGCAAGGAAAGTGCTTTGCACGTAGCTTCATGTAGCTTCCATGATTCAGCCTTCCCTTCATTTAGAAGGATAAAGGATGGTGATTAAACAACTACAGAGAGATCTGTGTCATATGTGGAACTGTATACTTTTAATTAGACTCTCTCAACTTTTAATAGATGCTTCTCAATACCTGTGTTCTGGCGTTGAAATGAACAACTCTATTAAGCAAAACACAAAGGGAGTAATTTCACCTCAGATCTAAGCACAACATTCTCCTCTTCAAGGTCCTTGAGTTTCTTCTGAAGAGAATCCAAATGAAAGTAGTTCTGGACAGAGGAGGAAGATTCATTCCTCTTCAGCCTTGTAACGAAAACAGAGTTTTAACTAATTTTTACCTGTATTATGGCCAATCTCACAGGAGAACAGACTGAACAGAGGTCTCAAAACCAGTCAGAGCCATACGAAATACAGCTTTTTTCATTCCAGTATGTTTGGGAAGCAATGTATTTGCAGTGACTTTTAAAAAAGAACATTTTTTAAATTTATTTATTATTCTCCACACTTCCTATGGAAAAGTTACTAGGAAACCACCTTAACTACAGGGAGCAACCCAATAGCTTCCTGATTAATGTCGCACGTGCTTCACCACAATGCAGCAATAACTCTGCAAGCAAGGGCAGACAGCCCCTCAGAGCCTGCAATGCTGTTCAGCCAGCTAATTGCCTGGAACCCACGCTATAAGCCATGCTTTATTTCCTTCCCTCTGCTTAGAATTTTTCACAGTGCCCTCAGTTCCTTTAAGCACAAAGGTCACGCACGTAGCACATTCTAGCACAGCGTGCAAAGGTATGTGGTGTAGCGAGGTACCATAAGTGGGACCTATGTCTGCCTCACCACCACAGTTGCCTAGCTCCTGTGAAGGTTACACTGCTGCGTCAGCAGCCTCCCTATGTACTTTCCCCTCCCGACTCTTGTTGACACACCAGTCTAGCCAGCTGGTCCAATGCATATCCTTCCAGCCCGTGCCACGCACCAAGTTCACAGTCCCATTTGCAGTTCCAGCCAATAAAGACATCATTTTACCACTTTTCAAATTGTCCAAACTACCCCTGCTTAGAACCAGATGAAGGTTCAATGTTGTAGATCGATAACTTACGGGGTGGAACAGACAGACTCCGGCTCACTTTCTTCGGCAGCACTAGTATAGAACTGGAGCAGCTCATCTTTCATGGAGAGCTCATGCCGCAACTGAGAAACCTGCACAAAAATGGAGCTTGCAGATCAATAAGTTGCTTTTCTAAGCACATTCTTAAGTAAACCTACTATAAATCAGTTATTCATCCTTCAAGCATCATCTTCAGAATAAATCAAGAGGCCAAGACTGGAACAGACCAGAACCAGTTCTTTTATTTCTTAGAAAGAATGAAAAGGGTACCTTTTGAATTAGCCAATAAATGTTATTTTTTAGAAGTTAAAAAATGCAATTATCCACTGCTATTAGACACGTTTCTCTTTCACCTTCTTTAAGATGAGCAATCCTGATTCACTATTGCATTAGTATAGATCCACATCCACAGAAATAGATATATTACAATGGTACTGCAAGAAATCAATGTGGCACAATAAACAGAACCATCACTTTCTTATCCATTTTATGTAATGACTGTCACCATCTGGATACAGACCTTAGATACAGATGTTTGGTCCTCTCCAAGAGACTTTAGATAAAATTACTGAAGTGTTTTTGCAATAAGGTTGCATTTGGAACTCAAATTGCCTGTTGAGCTGCAGAACCCCACCACACAGTGGCAGACTGCCATTCTGAGGTTGCCTCAATGGTGGAGGCTGCAGTTGGTTTCTGGGTGTAATCTGGGCTTTTGATGACTCTGAAACACGAGTCTAGTAAAGTAGTATGTAGGAGTCCCATACTCAGTACACACATGTATCAAAAATAAACAAAACATCAAAATTGGGTGGTTAAGATACCCTGCAATTGTGAGCTCCACAAACTTAACCTTGGTTAATTCATATTGCGATTCTCCAAGAAAACACTTAAAAGCCCAGTTACACAGTAGCACTTACACCACTTCACAGCTGCAATTTAAGACCCCAGTGGCAAGAGATTAATTTTTATTTTACATGCATAGCTATAAATAGCATAACTGATCACACAGATCTGTTCCCTTCCACTTGCACTGCAAAACTTGGTGCTCAGTTTTCACTTTCCTATGCACAAATTGCAAAACACGTTTGTTTTTATTACACTTCTGCTTTTTGTATTGTAGGTATATTTATATTTATAGTTATTAGTGGCAAAAAACCCCAGAGAATATCAATAAAATAGATTTAAGCTGCATTTTCGTCAAACAAAAAGCATACTCAATGCAGTAAAGCACTTAAACTGTGCAGAATTTTAAGCAAATGAGGTCATTTACTTTACTAAGGTTATTCTTTGTTATCAGATGCGCTAAGGCACAAAGTCCTCCCAAGACATTGGTTCTAAAATGCAAGGGGGAAAAAAGCCCCAGCTAACCACATTTTGAAAAAACATGAAACAAAATCCATGCATTAATTTTGGGAGGTTCACTTTACTCATTTCAGGAAAAGCTAAAAAGTTGAGCCAAAAATAAAAATTTGCTTCCCTCAAGCACATTATGGCTCAGCCTCTTTAAGTAGCAAGGATTCAGATACTGTCAGTGGGTGGGCATTAGATCATCTCCAGCTTTTGCTATACTTTTTTCTCTATGAATTAAAAAGACTGAAGATACTATTTTTACTGCCATTTCCAAGCATTCCAATTCTCCAAAGGATGGTGAACAGCCAGAAAGGGTGACCTTTTATGGGAACAGGACCAGAAACAATGGGCACAAACTCAAACATTGGAGGTTGCCCCTGGATATCAAGAACAACTTTGATTGTGAGGATGACTGAGCACTGGCACAGGTTGCCTGGAGAGGTTGTGGAGTCTCCATCCTTGGAGATATTCCAACACAGTCTGGACATGGTCCTGGGCAACTGGCTCTAGGTGGCCCTGGGGTTTGGGCAAGATGACCTCCAGAGGTCACTTCCAACCTCAACCATGCTGTGAAATGAAAAACAAAAACAAACAAACAAAAAAAACCCACAAAAAACCCACCACACAAAACACCAACCCAAAAACCCCCACACCTCACTGTGGTAACTTCCAACAACACTTCCCTTTGACATAGCATTTTGTGGTGTGTTGACCCCAACCAGCAACTAAGCACCCATGAGCTGAGCACGCAGTCTGCCCCCATAACCCCCACAGGATGGAGGAAAGAATCAGAAGCACAAAAGTCAGAGCTGAAATAAAGACAGTTTAATAGGTAAAGCAAAGTGACTTGTGCAAGCAAAGCAAAACAGGGAATTTATTCACTATTTTCTATTGGCAGGCAGACATTCAACCAGTTCATGGAAAGCAGGACCTTGGCACACATAATTGTTACTTGCGAAGACAAACACTATAACCATTAATGTTCCAGCTTCTTCCTCCCTTCCCTAAGCTTTTATTGTTGAGCATAACAACATAAGGTACAGAATACTCCTTCGGTCAGATCAGGTCAGCTATCCTAGCTGTGCCCCCTCCCAACATCTTGCACAGTTGGGGCCAGAAGCCAGAGGCGGAATGACAGAAAGAAGGAAGGAAAAAAAAAAAAAAAAAAAAAAAAAAGTGCTCCAATGACCAATGCTGTGCAACCACATAGTCAAAACACTGTTTTTTACCAACACTATTTTAGTCACAAATCCGAAACACAGCACCATACAGGCTGCCATGAAGAACATTAGCTCCATCCCAACCAGACCCAGCACACATTTTTACATTGCAAAACACGGAAATTGGTTTATGAACAGAAAGGGCCTCTCCTGCATTTTCACAAGCCACAGCAACATGTATCCTTAGGAGCAAACACTACTGCAACCCCTGCACAGCGTATTGTTACCAAGCAATAGGGACTGAGCCCTTGTCCCACAGGGGACAAAGCCCACGAGCTGTCACCAAGCTTGGTTCCCAAGTCTTCCTCTGTCCAGGCTTTTAATTCACTCCATTGCCCTGAAAGCTTCACTCAGCTTCACAACTATGTCATGAAACAGCTGCACCTATCTTAGAAATAATTTAAGGTAGAAGATAAAAGGACCCTCACATAGGGCACAACGGTTTAGGGACACGGGACCTAGCTTGCAGGAACAATCCTTACTGAAACTTGAACAACGGTTTCAAGAGTCCAGCTGTTTGTTTTCATGACTGACAGCAGCTAAATGTTTAACAGGTTGGAATTATTCACTTAAAATGAAAACACCCAGTTACACTGTATGTAAATAACATCCATGCAAGTACCAAGCCAAAGAGGATTTCTATCTTTCCTACATTACCTTCCACTCTAATAGACCAAAACAAGTGGCCCCTTTTTTAATCCACCATTCCAGATTATACTTCAGCTTTTCCTTTCCTCTCACTTTATACAGAACAAAATCAAATCTGGAAAAGACTTTAAAATCAGCTATCAACAAAACAAACTCTGATATGTGACCTGGAACTAGAACAGGACTAGAGGGCTGTATTACTCAGATGTCACCGCAGGTTTGAGGTTTGAAGCTCTGCCTTTTTAGCTTCAGGAACACATGACAAAATCTGAAGATGAAAAAGAAGAGTAAACTGGGAAATTTAGAAAGATTAGGAGAAACTAAAACCTAATGATCTACTCCATTTCAAACACAGTTCACATTGTGAATGTAAACACATTGCTTTGATACCAAGCTTTAATTTGAAAGGAGACAACATTAAATCGTAGGTAGCACCATCTCAGTAAGAAGGGACACATCTTGAGATTGGAGCTGCAGCGTTCTTACTGACCATGGCAATACAACAGCAGATAGACACACCGTACCTGGGAACTACAGTTCTGCTGCTGAAAAGGGGGACACCTATCTCTGTAACCAAAACAATTTACGCTTAAAGTTTTCTCAATACAATGTTTATGCTTTCAGTACATAACTCTGGAAGAGTAAGCTGAAACTAAAGTGCCTGTGCACGCAGTATAGCACTTGCTTCACTGTACTCGTCTTTTGTTCTCTAGTGCACTACAGGAAAAGTCTCAGTTCCATCAGTTTTTATTGAACACGACCACAGTCCTTTCCTAAACCTAAGCAGCACCTGACAATACAAACTGAAAAGACAAACCCAAGAATCTAATGCATTCTGCACAGGTCCTATGTTTTTATGAAAGTAAAATAGAATGTGGCATGTTACAAGGGCACAGGAAAAAATTGAGCTACTTAATAGGATGGTCAGAAGTTTTCGTAAGTCAGAGACGCATAAAGCTGAATTATTCATGCCATGACAGATACACCAAGAAAACCTTAACATTATACCACACACCAGAAGAAACTTGTCTATGTATTACAGAAACCACAGATCCCCCAGACAAACCATTTTTAAGCAGTTTTTACAGAAGTTAAAAGGTACCAATTCAATTATCTTCTTTTATCCCTTGCTCTTAGAGACAGCTCTTAGCTACTATTCTATTCTAATATTCAAAATCCAGCATTAATGGAAGATCTGAAACCTACTAATGAAAGATTTTCAACATACAAAAGCGTCATGACTTTAAAGCCTGATGAGCTTTGCCTCAAAAGCATCCATCAGACAGGCTGAGAGAGTTGGGGTTGTTCAGCGTGGAGAAGAGAAGGCTCAGGGGAGAACTCATAGCAGCCTTCCAGTACCTAAAGGGGGGCCTACAGGAGAGCTGGGGAAGGACTTGTTGCAAGGGCATGTAGCGATAGGACGAGGGGGAATGGTTTCAAACTGGAAAAAGGTAGATTTAGATATTAGGAAGAAATTTTTCACTCTGAGGGTGGTAAGGCACTGGGACAGGTTGCCCAGAGAAGTTGTGGAAGCTCCATCCCTGGAGGTGTTTAAGGCCAGGCTGGATGGGGCTTTGAGCAACCTGGTCTATAGGAAGTGTCCCTGCCCATGGCAGGAGGGGTGGAATCCTTCTACAATTTCTGAAGGAGTCAAAATGACAATATGAAAGATGGGTGTTGATAGAACATATGGTCCAACATATCAAGCCACCTGGAAGAAGCTTATTTCTGGTGGCACTTTTCCTAACACCATTCCCGAGTTCCTCTAAATAAAAATAGACCTGGCAGAGGCAGCCTGTCCCTGTCCCTCATCTTCCTCAATCAAATCTTCTATTCTGGATGTATGGTATGAATGTGCTGCCCTGCCCAGTCAGTATGCACATGCCTAGTAAATGCCCTATCAACCAATGTACAAATAAATTGGTCTGCCACATGATGGAACTTGGGCAACAAACAGCAGCACTCCTCTGGGACATAAGAGCATTAGTTTTCCTTGCCAAAAAGGGTAGGCCACACCGAAGGATATTATTTCTATGTGTGTGTTCCAACTCCATTTATCGCACAACTGGGATCCCTCCATCCATGCTTTATTTATCAGTCCATCCGGATATAATTCAACATCTCACACCCCTGAGCAGTTCTGTTAACAGTCTTTTTTAAAGTCTTTATCTACTGTAAGATTTCTCTCCCTCTTGCTCAAAGCTACATATAGACGAGATTCACAAACCAAGGTCCCTGTCCCAGCAAAAGAGAAACAATATTTGCCTCCAGCTCAGTTAAGTCAGAGTTTAGTGACACTTGCAGTACAGATAAAGACCTCTTTTAAAGCAACCTGTACAGTTCCATCCAAGATACATCTATCAAGAATCTGCCAGTGCTTATAGCATCCAACTCCCCATTCAGAGGAATACGGTAAGAAATAGCAACCGTATAAATACCTGATTAAAAATTCAATGGTGTGTGGAAAACAAGGTATTACTTGAAACAATGTAAGTTTTCAGGTATGTTTTATGGATCACACCAATTCAGAAAACACATGGACCATCATATTATATTCTAAACATGTTCATCAAGTGTCTAAAACATTATAACTGCAGTCAAACTTAGATAAATACAGGTACCACAGCAGGCTGCGACCCACGCTTCAATGGATTCTATCACAGTTCCCTGGAAAAAGATACAGCAAAATCACAAGAAGCTATAAGAACTTAGTAATCTAGATAGACGGTAGCAAGTGTCAGCCTATAATCATTCGCTTCCCAACATAACCCAATGCTTCCTAACATTGACAAACTCATATATACAGAGCATGTTGAATAAAAATTACCAATCACTAAAATATATCCTGACTCACCTGAAAAATGGAAGCTTAACATAAGTTTATGAAGTTGGCCCATCTTGGAAAAGGCAGAATGCACATGATCTCAGTAAGTATGTGCTCCTGAAGTCTCCGTAAATACAAAAAGTGATTTACCTTACATCTGATACCTATATCATATTCAGTTTGAGAAGCAAAGGGAAGCAGTCCCAGCATTCAAATGCTATGTTCTAAGAGCCAAAATTCAACTCATTTATGAATAGAGAAAGCATTTGGGGAAAAGCAATTAAACATCAGTTGGCAAGGAAGAAACATGTGAGGACTGAGAGAGATTCAGGGAAGAAAGAAGAAGAAGAAAGAGCTGTACACAGAGGAACGCAGGAGAAGAAAGAGTGATGAGTGAGATAATCAAAACAGAGGGGAATTATGCATAAAGAAGGGGAACAAGAACAAAACAGGTAGAAGAAAATAGTGGGTATAGTGACTCAAAACTAAGAGTAGCTGGTTTCAGAGGAAAATGAAATCTGAGGCAGAGCAAAATTAAATAGCTTGAGGTTGGTTATTTTCCCTTCAAATCGTCTGATTTGTGTCAACAGGTCAAATTACTCTTTCAGTCACATTTCTGAAAGTGTACATGCTATAAAAATGGCTGACCAAACTGCTGCAACACAGATTGATCTGCTTTAGACAGGATGCCCAAGAAAATTAAGTATAGGCAAGATGAAGCTAGAAGGAAAATTTTCCCTATCACTGCAGATACAGCACTCAGGCATAAAAATCTTACCTCTTCCCTGATGTGTTCTACTTGCTCCTCCAGGAACTCATTTCTTTCTGTCAGTGATTTATTCTTCCTTAGCAGTGACTGGCCAATCCGAGCAGCTAATTCTAAGTCCCGTTCTTTCTGTGAAGCATTAAGAAGAGAAAGCTAATTTCAAATTTTTTATTCATCAGCGGATCAGAAGAAGGGTAAAATAGTCATGAAAGGGAAGGAAAAAGTACTTGAACAATAAAAAGACTTTTTCCTTCCATGAGGGTTGGTTTGTTTGGGGTTTTTTTGCTAATTTTCTTCTTCTATTCCTGCATATGTTACACCCACATTATTCAGAAAAGACTGACCCATACAAAGTTATTGGACCATACACGTGAAAGCACAGCTTCAGGGTCTAATGTAAAACAAAGTAAGTGAAACCAGATCTGGTTCTCTATTACAGCTTTGTTTGAGAAACTACTGAGGGAAACTCTTCCATCACCTTGTTATACCATCTGCAGAATGCAATCACAGAGCTTTAGAGGTCACATTTTAAAGAATTTTAAAGCAGCACAGTAAAAATAGCAAAGAACTTAGGCATTTCAAAGCATTCTTCAGTTTCTACTTGCTCCACCTCAAAATAAAAGGCAGTAAGCTGTGCAGGAGCAGAAGCCAATTGCACCCCAATGAATGTTCAGCTCCTATCTTCTTTGTGTATGTACATCCATTAGTGCTTTCATATAAAAACAAGTCCTATCCCTTTCCTTTTCGCAGATGCTCAAATCTACATTAAGCGCTTACTCTCATGCCATGCTTGTCCCCTTCTTCCCCCCACCCCACTCTGTGTGCACAGAATTGGAAATAACTGATCTAGACAGTTCACCACACATACCAATAAAAACTAGAAGCTTATCCTGTTGATGACATGTGCCTATACAGGTCTCAGCTTCTGCAAAGCTTGAGGCATAGGGTTGTAATCTGCCTGGGACAGGATGATTAACTGCCTAAAACTTTGCACCATTCATTGAGCATGTCTATTCATCATTTTCTTATTCAATTACTAGATCTTTACAATAGTGATGAAAATGGCACTAAGGTTACTTCCCCACTTACTTTTAGTTCAACACCATTTGAGGAAGAATTTTCTCCCTGTCACTGAAAATACTGCTTGGGGCTTATTTACCACCCCGACAGCCATCCAGACTGTATGACTAAAAGCTACCTTGTGTCATGCATACATTAATGACAAAGCCTACAAAACCTACAGCTACTGATCACATGGATCTGAAGTCAATGAATTTGAATGAAGAGGCTTTCGTAGTGGAAAAAAAAAAGGAAGTTATGTAATAATCAGTAAATAAAAAGAGATGCTATTGATCACTGCTATATCTACAAATAGCATTTTCCGAATGGTTTCTGAAGGTCAGGCTTATATTTGCATTGAAAGCTACTGGTATTATCTAGTCATAAAATCTTTATGTAATCTTATGTACAATCTTTCAGAACAATGGGTTCTACAAAGTTATCCAAAAAACGTTTGGTTTACGTATCAAGCCAACTTATTGTTTAGTATTTTGGTTTGCTTCATAAATACAAAGCGGAAAAAAAAACCCCAAACCCATACTGCTGTAGCTTTGACTCTACAGAGGAAGAGCTATCTACCAGCAAGGTTTCTAACCTCAAAGTTGAGAAACGTAAGTGTATTTCCAGGCTCTTTAATTAACCTCCTCAGACTTCCTGCACAATTATTAGCAATTCAGCTCAATCTCAGTTTTGAGTCAAGCCTCTTACTCACAGTGATAAGGAACTGATTTATTACAGGAATATGCAAGAAAATACTGAAGCCAGACACATTTACACTGTTATTAGAAAGGGATGAGAAAGCAGGTTCACAGAGAAATCTGCTCCTATTCTTACTGCGTACCCAGGCAGGCGCAGTGTCGCTCACTTTGCTTCGTTTCAGGGCAATAGGCACAGATTCTCAAAGTATCTGCATGCATGTTGTTTTGAGATCTTCTCTTCCCTGTCTCACTCCCTCCCCCAAAATGCTGCACCTTTCACCCTGCCAACTTTGTAATACATTAATCTGAAGCTCACCAACAACAAGAAGGACAGAAAAGGAGTAGCTTTTGGGGTTGGTTTTTGCTTGTGTGTGAAGGTAGCAGGAGTTACACCTTAACTTCTGCAAACAGAAGGTTATCTTGTGATAACCATCATTTGGAGAACAGAGAAAGGAGCTGTAAGTTCACATCTGCCTAGAGAGTGATAAATAACACAAAAAAGCTCACTGAAAGTATTTTTTATATGTTTTATGAAAGGTTCATCTATTACATGTGTTCTCTTTCCTTTGCTATCATCCAGATAGGGAAGTACACCAAAAGCTTTAAAACATTGGCTCAGCAAGTCCTTCTAGCATTGCTCCCACGAGTGTGATTTCTGGATCTATAGACATTTGGCTACATGGACTCAGGGGAGGAAACAGTTTGGCAGAATGCTGCATCATTACTAGAAGGAGCCATGGAAACAAATGCAAGTAAATCTCAGCCAAACAAGACAAAGGGAACAGGACACAAAAAGGTAACAGACTATTACTACGAGTTAATGGATTATTCCAGGACAAGTCTTTTAGGTAAAGCATCAGTTTTAACTGTTATTTCATAGAAAGTTGTTTAAGAGTTCAGATCAAAGCACGAAATGCAGGACTTTGTACTGAGATCAGATGTATCAAGCGTCAGTGGGAGATGTGAGCACCCCTGTGCTTGTTTCCTTGTAGAATTAGAGGAAGAATAGACCACTCAATGTATCTTGGTTAGGCAGACCCCATTTTTGATGTTGCTATTGCAATAAGCAAGCAAAGAAATACAAAGGAATAAATTACACTCAGCCATGAACTAATTCAATTCAGTTCTCACCTAAAGGACTCTTCACAAAAAATATTTGGAAAATCACTGCTCAAGCTTACTACAGAAAAGCAGCTTATTTCATTCAAACAATTTATCATGATATTTATTGAACATAAGCATTGTAGCTTGACAGTAGCTTTTTACCATATCTTGAGTGCCAAGGATTACAGTAATAACAATTCACATATTAATGGTATAAAAAAATTCCAAACCAACCAAACAAAAGGCAAAGAAGAAAAGGCTTCTCTTGAAAGACATTATCAAGATAATAATTACAAATACAAGACTATTTGTGAACTACTTTTTTTAAAAATTTTAAAAAATGGTAAATTCATCAGTAATGATACTATTAGCTTTACATGTACTGTAAAAATATGTGTCATTTTAAGATGATCCCTCCCCCCCACATTCGTTATGGCAAATATTTGGCCAAGAGCAAGTTAAATGAAGTTAAATGGCCTCAACTGAAAAATAAGCACAATTAATGAATCCACATGACTGAGATAAACAAATTACCTTTTACTTAGAAAGCATATTTACCTTAACAATGAGATAAAGTATATACACACTCAGCGTACTTATTCCTCCTCATTTGAGGATATTCTATCAACAGCCTTTAGTAGTGGTACCATATAATTTCTGTATTACGTTCTCATACTGTGTATGGGTCCTTAAAGAGATGTAATACTTGCCTCTTCAAGAAGACGTGTAACAGCATCTATGTCATTGTATGTTTTAGTCATCTGGCCCACTCTTTCAGCACATAAAACTGTGAGGAAATAAAATAAAACATTAATCATATTGACAATACTCTTGGGGAAAAGTATCTTTTAAAGAGTTTAGATTTTTGTAAGTTTTTATCTTAAAACTACTTATGTATACTCTTGGGTAAGTATATCAAAAGTTAAAAAAAAAAAACAACAAAAAACAAAAAACAAAGCTTCAAGTTAAACTGAGAATACAAGTGTTTCTCTTTTGTAATGAGTATTTGCTTTTGTCAGTGGCAGAACAAACCGCTAAAATGTTAAAACCTTCTCCTCTGAAGAGGCATGTCTTGAGTTTACAAAAAAACATAAAATCAAAGAAGTGAGAACAGATGTTCTTTGATACATAATTAGGATCCTATCATGTCACCTAGTCATTTTATTACATGTAGTAGAATTACTCCATGAATAAGCAACTCCAACACTGTTAGTAACACTGTTCAACATAAAGGTATTACGTCATATTAAGTTGATAAGAACTGGGTTCTACGGTATGAGGCAGCAAAGTAAATACAAAATGCATGCAAAATAATACATGATTCTTATAATACCCAGACTACACCATGCTGGCCACAGTATTACTCATAAAAATATTTACTTAGACTGGATGACATGATTAATCACTAAGGTGGAACCAGGAATCTTGTTAGACTGAAGAAAGTATGTGGAAGTTTAGTCTACCTTCACTGATGATCCTTTAAGAAGCTACACTGACGTATAGAGAAGTCTGCAAGTTTTCTAAAAATCCACTAATAATCTGAAAAAACAACAGCACTTTCTTTTCTACCCTTATAGTGTTTTTATTTTCAGCTACACCTATTCCTCAAACCCTGTAATTCTGGAAAAGAGGGATTGTTAATGAAGTTGAGTTGATCACATAGACTATTGGTTATCAGGCCGCTCTTCAGGGGATTTACCCTTAACAATGTCAGTTAAAGCTTAGTCTGACAGATTGGCTAATGTTGCTCTAGCGTGCATTGAGGGGGTGGAGAAGAGGACAGATAAGGCCTAATAAGATTTAAATAAAAATAAAATTTAAAAAAAGCACTTTTTTTTTTTTTTTTTTTAAAAAGCACAAAGTCTTCTAGCTTTGCCAGGAGACAGCTTGTCACTCTAAGGAAACAATGCTATCCAATTTATAAATATACAATCTACATATACATAAATATACAGTTGATCACCACTGAGGCACATTAATAATATATCAAGTGCAACAGTACTTCAGTATCTGTTGAAATGTTGGAGGGTTCCACACTGAAACATCAGAATGTTGCTTAAACTACAGCAAGAAGTACAATATGTTTGTTTATTTGCCTGTTTCTCAAATCCTATTTTTGAGGATCAAATCCTAAAAACATTTACAATATCTAGTCACATCTATACTTCCAGAGAATGCCATTCAAAAGTATTAAAAAGATAATTACCCTCATCCAAGTAACTGAGTCTGAAAGTCATAACACTAAAAAGTTTACACTTCAAAGTAGTAACTTCACAAAAATTACATAGCAAATACAAAGAATAATTATATCACTGCACAAGCAAAAATACAGTGCATCTGTAAAATCCAAGCCATATTAGTCAAAAGCAGACTAATCAGGATTCCACAGAAAAAAAAGTGAAGTAACTTGCAGAGAACATCACCTATAGTAAACAAAGGGGCTAAATAGAAGATTTCCATAAAAATGTCACAACAGATGGTGTTGTGTCCAGAAGACTATCCACAATAAAAAAAAACCCATCACCATAAACCCAATTTTTTTAAACATAGTAAGTTCATAACTCATGCAATAAAACATCTATCAGAAACCCTGACATCAGCAGTTTATTTTCCAAAACAACTGTACACTAAATAGTTCCCTTGGTTACAACATTCCCTTGCTACTATAAAATAATGTTTGAGATTGTCATTAACAAGCTCATTTTAACTCTGTACCTAGCACTAATAATCACCACTTATTATGACTATGGCAACCTCGCACCATCCTAATTCAGGTGAATGCATAACCTTCTTAACATCCAGGCTGATAAAAGGATGGTGTTGCCACAGACAGAATAAAGTCACTCAGCTGGGAGAAAGAGTTATAAAGGTTGATTCATGTCGTTGCTCATTTAGCTATTCCTTCAGAACTTGCCATTTAATCTTTAATGTGTCATGGTAACACCACAGCCTTATCACAACAGACTTACTACTAGCAAAGTAGCAGTGACCTGGTCACCAATAGCTTTTATATCTCAAAATTTCCATCAAACTTCTGTTGGCCACTGTTAAAAGAGAGGTCTTAATATACTCCTCTGCCACTGTGGCAGAATTTCAAACCAGAAATTATCTTATGCATCCTCTTCAATGTCCAAGTGGAAACAAACTTCAATAGACTGAAAATAAAATGTCTCTTCATGTCAACCACCTTCTACGTGCATGCAACATGCAACACAGCAGAAGCACAGAGCTGCTAACTAAAAGGAAGCTTTTCCTTTTGGAAGGAGAGCAAACTTGCAAAGAGGTGTTGCTCTCCACTCCTCAGAAACCAAAGCTGGTGAGGAAGAGAAGGTGTAACATGAGGGGAGAGAAAGCAATTCAGAAGCAGCATTTGAAAAACTGAAAACAGCATCTAAGCATGCAGTTAGTCAGCCCCTACAGATTACAAGGTAACATTTGGCTAATTGCTAGTGCAATGATTTTGATTTCCTTGGTGTCCAAAAAGACTACAAAGAGAAAAAGACACACTATCTTGAATAATAATTTTGAGCTCTGATCAGTGAAGGNAAAACAAAACAAACCCCACAAATTACACAGCTCTCATGGATTCTGCGTAGCATGTTTCTAGCCTGCTGGAGATTCTGATGAATATGAGAGCTTGGTAACACTACCATAAAGATAAAACAAGAGTAAATGAAGGACAACACTCTGTAATACAAAACCTACAGTGCCAATTTACTGACCTCTTTTTGCTCACTTGCAAATCAGTAGTATTTTTGCTTGAGGGTGATAGGAAGTGCAGTGTTTAAATGGATGGATGGATGCAAACATCCAAATCAAATACACTTTGCACCTCTCAGTTTATGGAGACGGCTGTTAGACAATAAATAAAGAATAAATAATAACAATAAAAAATGTCTACAGCAAGTGGAGGGACCATGGAACTCCAGAAACACAGTTAGAAAATGTGTTTTGGTAACTGCTTTGAAATGAACGTCACAAATCCAAACCAGGAAACAAAGAACACAGAAAGCTTCTATAGCATTACAACAGCATTAAATACATGCTATCGGGGGGCATAGCTGAGGTTCAAAGTATTTGTTTGGGTTTTTTTAAAGCCAAACACACAAATGGACAAATAGCTACACAGATCAAGTATTTCCTCTGCCTCAAAGTACCTAGCACCATCTTCATACACTCTTAAAGCTTGCAAATTTTTGGGTACCCATATTCCTGTGTTTCCCAATGTGAGTACAGCTGAAAGGATGTACTCTGTCTGCATTTATTTCTCATCGCCTATTTATCGCAGCATCTGACTGGAAGCTTCTTTCAGGCTCTGAGCTCTGCACTCTGCACTAAGGCACTTATTCCCAAGCTGAAGATGCTCAGGAAGAGGGGGGAAAGTGTGTACCTTCCTGGATTGCTCCCTGAAAGTCACACAGACATCCAGCACACTGCTTAGAGCAAAAGTATGTTTCCAGGAAAAGGAAACAGCCAGGGAAGGGAAGCAAAGCAAGAATACCACTATTAGGAGCTGCTGCAACAAGCCACCACCCACCAAAGAGGGGATTCAAGTGGAAGGAAAAAAATGAAGAAAAAATAATAATCATAGGAGCCAGCAGTTACAGGTGTCCTCAGCCTCTGTTCCCTGCATCCCTCCTCGAGGCATACCCTCTCTTCATTTTTGAGACCTACCAATCAGGGACAAATAAAAGAACTAAAAGAGAGCAGTCACGGCTGAAGACGAAATCCCAGCTCCCCCTGCTCCTCTTCCCATCTATTTCCAACCACTGGGAAACAGAATGGAGATAAGATGCTATGGTAAGGATTCAGTTTTGGGGCACATAATACTGACCTGTATATTTATAGCCTAACAGGGAAAGCCTTACTGCATGGGGATTTCCCTATTACCAAAATTTATTTCCTCAGAAACTACATCAGGATAAGGGAATACTGTTCAGGGAGCACAGATCTCTGGCAATTTTAATACTGATGCTTCTTGTTGGCAAGGTGGCACGAGGGGACAAACGTATTGGTTTTTTCCATAACAGTTGCCTACCCAAAGCCTTTAACTATGGCAAGGCCTGCTATATTCTGCATCAGTCATGAGAAGCCCTGCCTCGCCAGTAGCTTCTGTCTCCAACTCTGCTCAGAGATCTCTCCAAACACAGACGTATGATACAAAGGGGAGTTCCTCGCATCCTAAGCGCTGCACATCGAGACGTACAGAACAGACACGGCAACACCGACTGAGCGGCCGCGCTCCTTACTACCGGATGCCACTTGGCAAACACGAGCAGTCAGAGGTCCTGGCAGACTCGGACTCCTCAGCTCACATTGGTTTCATTTCTGAAAGGCTGGTTTTGCACTCCAAGGATAAAGCACTCGCTCTAGAACCGAAGCTGTGATTTTTAGCCACCGACAGTTATGCTCTGGCACTGGTTACTGTGAGCACTACATCAACTTGAGCCAAGCGCATGAGGAATTCTGAAATTGTGCCATATAACCTACATTCCTTTTCAAATAAACTCAGGAAAATTAAAACCTAAAATGTGCCATCAGCTCTCTTACTGACCCAGACTAGAACGATTTTATGTGTTTAAAGGTAAACATGGTAGCTTCTCTTCCACCAGAGAGAAGGTTTTGGCAGCCGTGGCTAAACTGGGGCAGAGGCTTCAGGTTGCCACATTTGAGATGGCCACGAGAGAACACGTTCACCTAAAGAGCTTAAAAAATGTTAAGAGACTACTGTCACAGGAGCTTGGAAAAAAAAAAAAAAAAAAAAAAAGTATTTCTGAGGCACGACTTGCTAGAAGTCCAAATTTTAACACAACACGCCAGCAGTTCCTCCAGCCTCCCCCCGGCTCCCCCAGCACAGGAGCAGGTCTGTCCTTCCAGAAGGCAAACGGGGAGTTCAGCAGGTGGCTGCGACCCCAGCGAGAAGAATAAAGAATGGCCACAGCACGCCAACTGCTCCACAGCTGTCAAGTCACACTGTGGGTGAGCTCCATGGAGGAGTCTGGAAGAAAATAATGCTGTGAGCGATAAACACTCAGTCAACAAGTACATATTAATGCGGTTAAAATTAACTACTGTAAGTTCAATAGACAATGCCAATAGATTTATTTTTTTAAACTGTTACTGCCTAGCTTACTGTGATTTCAAGGGCGTAGTTTGCAAATTAATCTTCTAATATTAAGGTGCAGTTACTGATTCTTCTAGAAGAAGAGATTTTATCTTGCCATTTAAGCTACGGTTTGAAGGGTGTTTGTTTACTGCCACATCTCTCCTACAGTATTCGAACACCTTAGTAAATCCAATATTAAAGCATCACTTAAAAACCTATGTTATTACTTAATTTGGAAAAAAAAATTGCTGTTATTTCCTCTCTAAAGCTTAATGCCCAAACACTCTGGCTGGTAGCCATTTCAAAGTACTTTCTCTAAGCAGGGCATGAACGGCAGCAAATTTTCTTGTGGTGAATG
Source organism: Ibidorhyncha struthersii (assembly GCA_013398815.1). Lineage (NCBI taxonomy): Eukaryota > Metazoa > Chordata > Aves > Charadriiformes > Charadriidae > Ibidorhyncha > Ibidorhyncha struthersii. Next base: position 636,996 of record VZSZ01004927.1, read on the forward strand.
AAGAACCAGGTTAAAGGAAATTTCAGCAAGAACATCACACACTTATTCCTTCTATTAGCATGAACACAGATCAAATGCAGTAACTTGGAAAGCAAAGCCACAAAACAAAACTAAGGAGATAAGGAAAAACACCTGAAGAGAACCAAACCTTATTGTTGTCTCCTTGTTTGGGCCCCACAACTTACGTCATCATAGTGCACAAGCCATTTACTGATACAGCTCAGCATAGTTCTTCTGTCAAAAGTAAAATTTTTCTTGCAGGATTTTCAATTACTAGTTATTGAATTACTGTCTTGACATTCTCCGCCATCTAATTCTTGTCAAGAAACGTCTGGACTGCAGTCCTTGCAACTAATAAATGGGTGTAGGGCTTAAACCAGGATCTGGACTGTAAATCTTTCAAAAATCCTAAAATGGGGTTACAGCCTGTATCAAAAGCCATGTATTGTCAACTGTCTCCCTCTCTTAAATATGGGATCTTCTCCTCTTCCAACTCTGGGAGGGATTGGTTGTGTCAAAGCTTTCAAGAATTACTAGTCTCCATTTTCTTTGCTTTAGTGTTTAAAGATTCCAGAGCTCTTGTACATCCTCCACTCTAGTCAATGTCTTTGTAAGATACAATAGGTATTTCTCATTTTCTGTAAGTCAGACTCCTGGAGTGCCTGAACTTGAGATTTTAGCAGCAATCACAAGAGGTTTTTTAAATTAAACTTGGGCTACATTCTCAGCCTGCATTTACCCCGTACTGTAGATAAAAGGAGGATTTTTAATCTGTTACATTAATGAAGTGAAATAGTAATGAATGGCTGTCATCACAGGTCCTAAACAGGTAGTAGTCTTTTCCTGTCCTACCTGCAAAAGCAACAATCAAAACACAGCCCAGTTTCAGAATTAGCTGACCCAACAAATCACTAACCAAAGAAAACCAACAGGCTGTCCTTTCATAGCTCAATTGTTGTTTTTTTTTTCAACAAAAACTCAGCAATCGCTATCAACAGGTGTCCCTGCACAAGGTTTCACTGCAGTCAGCTCAAAGACCAGCTCATCAAATGAAGAGTATGTTGCTTATCAAGTAAATTTACAACTCCAAGGCAATGCACTGACTCTAAGACTGTTCTGCCTAGACCTTTATGAAGGTGCTTCCCATACTCAGAGAGAACCGGGATTCTGTAGCACTGCCAAGTGTAACGCTAGTTCTGTGACAGAGGCTTGAGAAACAGGACTGAGGGCAGTCACAGGATCTAAATGTCAGGACAGGGAAAAACTTCACTACATCAAAATGACCATGAAAATCACAGGCAAGTAGCAAGTAGACATTCTACTCATGGAATAGGCTGAACAGTTCAGGATTACACAATTTTTACCCCCTTCTTTTCAACAACTATCAGCGGTTAAAGTGAAGCACGTTCTTAAGACTTTGCATTTCTGATACCAAATCTATAGCCAGATATGGCTAAAACATTTCTTCTGTTCAGCATGAAAAGGCTACATGCTGCTGTTTTCATCTGCTTTACTTATAGAATAGAAATACCATATAACATTTTTGTGCATCTGTATCACTACTACAGCAAATGTGTAAGTGACCTGAATGTATAGTCGAGGAGAGAAGGCATCTTTAAAAGGCATTTCAAATACATACTGAGCTTTTGAGGGGAAGGTACTGTAGAAAGAGAGGGCTAAATTTATCCCAGATGAAACTCAACATTTTTTTTCCTCTCAAAATCAACAAGAACAGCTTCAGACTGTACTTAGATCTGCATGAAAGGCAAAGTCAGCAGGAAGAGTAAGAACAGCTTGATGTATGTTTCAGCAACAATTTAATCACTTAAAAAAAAAAAAAAAAGGAATCAAGCATAAAACGATGACTGGCCTCTCTCGCTAAGTTTCCTCCCCATCCCAATCCCCAGTTTTAAAGTTTCCTTTTACCAGTATTCTCTCTAGCAACTTTCTATTTTGCACAGACACACATTTATCTCAGCTGCCTTCAGAGACCCACAACAGGAGAAATGGATAGTTTATCGACTGAGTATGAACGAAATCCAGGTGGAATATTAGATTCTGAGGAAGTCTTTACTGTAAAGTCCTATGCAACAGGATTCAAAGAGCACATTACATCCACTGAGGCTTTGGACACAGGAACTATTTGTTTCCCATGAGGTGTAAATTCACAGCAGGTCACATTCTCTGTGCTATCTATCAAAGCATCCTTACATCAGCTTTATGATAGTGTATTTGGAAGTACCAGTTCTCTACCACAAACCCACTATTTTGCAGTGAAATTTACAGCACATGAAACAACATAAATGGTGCATTTGGTTTTTGCTACCTGAAGCCCTGAAAAAAACCTGCCAGATTGGGCATTAAAGGAAGCAGCCCTTGAATGAGTATACTCTCTATACAGAGGTAAAGCAAAGGATTTTCAATGTACATAGATTCATATTCCCACCCTAACAGGCCAGTTGCCTGCAATACTGCAGATGTCCGTTATTTCCACAAAGTATGACAAGATTTTTGGGTCGTTTGTTTTGTTGAAAGGTTAATTCACAAAACCCATAACTTTGATTATTTCTACTTAAGTGCTTTCAAGTTCACGGATAAGCACAAAATTGTTGCCCTGCTCTTTTGCTCATTTTTAGAAGTACCTGTGGGGAATGATAACCTATCAGACAAAGTCTCATAATACACATATGAGCTGTACATATAAAAGAAAAATGTATTACGTTTCCAAAGAATGATAATTTCCCAAATCCAGTTTCATTATAAAAAAAAAGGTATTGCATGGCCTACATCTGTTGATCATGTATTTCTTCTTTCAAAAAGTGTACATAAATTAAGATTCATCCTATTCATACAAGAGTACTTTCTTAATATTTCATCTGAATATAATGGCAATGCATTAAAAAAATAATTTGTAAAATTTATTAATTTAAATCCACACTCATCACTCAAATCACTTACACGTTGCCACGTGTTACTACTATAGAAGTTTAAAATCAAAAGGTGAAAAGTACCTTCTTCCAAGATATCAAGGCTCTGCCTGTTAAATCTGCGTTCTCTCTTATTTTCCTTTTCACAGTCATATTCAAAGCTTTCCTCTTCGTTTACTGACATTGCTGAAGCGATCCCAGATAGACACGATACGATGCCTAAATCTCACAGGAGATGGGAATTCATTCCCTCGGAGGCTGTATGTTTGGGGAGAGCAAAGCAAGGTCTCCACCAAGCAGGATACCATCATTCCTCACTCACATGCTCAGCCAGAGAGCAGTGACTGAATATTTGTCCTTAGCACAACAGCTTTGTGTTGTACAGATGGGGCGGAGGAGGGACGAGACCATCTGTCTAATAATTACTAGAGGATTTATATTGTTCCTCATACCAGCTCTTAGGGTAGCCAGTTTTTGCTCAACAGCTCCACCAGCATACTTCGGATAAAGTAAGTGGGCTGAAAGCCCCCTCCCCGGCACTTCTCACGTCAACAAGGTTCTCTCTCCTCTGCCCCTGCTCCTCCAAGTGAAGTGGTAGCTTCCCACAAGTGTCTCAGCAACACGGAAGTCCAACCCAGCCTCTGACTGTCACACCTGGCGAAGGGTGTGCACCTTCACAGAGTTAAATCTTAAATTGCCTCTCACGTTGCCTAATGCTGCAAGTGACAAATTTCACAGGAGTAGTGAACAGCCGAAGCCTGTACACACACACACGCGCGCTAATCCCACCCAGCGGAGAGATCGTGGAAGCTGCAGGTATGGTATAGTATGGTCTGACTGCAGCATCCACCACACGCTGAAACCCCGGTGCGAAGAACTGGGCTGAGGGGAAGGGAATGGGTGTTTGGGGCTTTCTTTTATTGCTTTCACAAAAAAAAAAAAAAAAAGCAACCAACAAAGACTACGCTTGCACGAAGCATTTAAATGCCATATCACATCAGCTGTCAAATGCCATGTTTTCTACAGTCATCTTCACTCTTCTGCCTGCTGCGGGAAATGAAATACCTCAATTCCACATATGGTACCCTAGTGCACTTCCAAGGGCGTAGGTAGCTCTTCTCTGTCCCACAACAAACAAAACTCCTTGTCCCCAAACCTCTTGGTTTACAAGAGGTTGTGTTTGCCAAACTTGACTACACACATAGGGCAGGTTCACTTTCTTATTTAACTTTTTGCAGCTATAGATATTTAATGTTTGCCAGGTTGCCTCCCTTACTTTCAATGGCAAATAGGTGCCCTTTGCTGCTTGCCGAAAGCATTCCTATCTGCGTCACAAGGCAAAGCACTTGCAGGCAAAGTTGGAGGCAAAGCAAGGCAAAGGCAGCTCATCACCCTCCGAGGGGACATCACTGCTAGGGAGGGAGGGAGACAAACATGACAAGGCAGCAGAACATAACAGGGTCGTGTAAGAACAATTTCTCTATTAGCACTTCTCTAGTGGTGTGAAAGTCCGAGGTAGTGTGAGATGGGAAGGAACTAATTTTATATAATCATGATGAATTATTCTGTTTTAAGTTTTAAACTCTTGATATTTATATACAAACAATTTAACATTGTTTATATAAACAATAGCCACAGGATATGAAAGAGACGTAAGTGCTTGCTGAGGAAAAGAACACTCATTTCTGAATAGAGGAAGATCTTACTGCTCAAACTTAAGAACTTGACCTTTCACTGCCAAAATTTACTGCAATATTCAGCAACAGCCTCAAGAACTCAGCTGAGGAAAAAATAGGATTGCCCCCTTCTCCTCATATAACAGTGAATTGAAACTCTTCAAAAATAAAAAAAAAAAAACCAGACAGTAAGAGTCTTAAGTACCTGCTTGCCATCCAGTGTCAACCTACCACTTTTTGGTAATAGCCAGAGAATGGAAATTCAGAGAGTAACCAAAACAATAAGACTCTCAGACATCTTTTAAAGCTTTGAACAAAAAAGTCCAGCCCTGCCAACCCTGTTGATTTTAAACTCTGTGGGTTTTAATGCTGCTGACAAGTGTTCAACTATAGCTAACCATCTAGCTTATAAAGGAGAGCAGGGCAGTGGGCGACACACTGAAAATACACGTTGCTGCCCATACACACGAAAATATAAGGAAAGTAGATGAATATTCCCACAAGCTGACTTCTGAACTGTGACTCACATCAACTCATGCCGCAAAGAAGGACTCTGACATTCAAAATCTGAGAGAATAAGTGTTGCAATGCCTATATTGATACCAGTGTATGATAAATCCTGATTCAAATTCATAATGGGTGGAGAAGGAACATGTACCGCACCCTAATGCTATCAACTCATTTTTTTGTGTTATTCTGCATTAAGCCTTTTTACTAGTGCAGGAATATTTACTTGCTAAAGATTAAGAGCCAGGTTTCCAACAGTTACCAAACAATAAGCAGCTACGGAAAAAAAATAAAGCTAAATGGTATACGGTTCTGAAAATATATATTCTAATCAGGAAAGATTCAAAAGAGATTTTTAATATTTCCTGTAAAGGCATACTCAGGGACTTAAAGAACATACCAGAATGAACATTCATTTTTATGGGTTGCCACCGCAAAGTAACTTTGGCGTATTTGCTGCAATCACCCCTCTGAATTAGCGGCTAAAGACATTTAACTCCTTTCAGGAAGCTTGCTTAGCGAGCTGCAATGCTTAAAGCACACAGACGCACACTCCTCATGCGATGCTTGCACCAAGGTACAGCCGGCCTTCAGTAACTTTGCAATCAAGCAGGAAACACACAAACCGGGAGCTAGTTTGAAGAAGGGTGAGGCTGGACACAATCCAAATAAACCCTCTTATCCTGACTCACTATTTCCAAGCAACTCCAATGCATTCAAATCATTTTAACCTTCCTTTATCAATAAAAACATCTAGACTTCTGCACAATTAACCACATTCATTTTGACCGCAATTAACTAAAAATAACAATGCCGCATTTAGAACAAAGAGATTCTCTGTAAGCTAACAAGTCCTAAAAACAGCAGCTGAAACAGCAGCACCCACATTTGAAAACATGTTGATAAAGAAATGTGGGTGCTTCAGGGTGGACTTTTCAAGGAGAGGGGATAAATTGGTCAGTGAACGTGTGCTGTCTATTCTGACGTAAATTCAAACAAGGTGAGCTTGTTCAAATGTTTACAGGTTTTGCATGTTTTCCACTCTTTTAAAAGCCCACCCAAATTATTTTCTGTCACCTCAACCAAAAGCACAGCACATTACTTTTGCAGAAATGGAATGAAATGGGATGAATTGGGAAAACTGGAAATTCAGTAGCTGAGCAGAATAAAGAGGAAAAATACCTCTATACTGAAAAATAAGTCACGTAAAGACAACATACAAGTAGATGTAGCTTGGGTCTGACTGGATGAAGACTAGAGACTCAATAAAGGAATACAGAAAAAAAAAACCCACAGCAGAAAATGAGGCAAATTATATCAATGATTACATGAATACAAGTAAGGTTCAATCATATTTATCAAGTGTAGAGATAAAGGACATGGAAGCGAAACAAGAACAACCTGAATGAGAATTAGAATTTTCGCTGCATAGCTATAGAGCAAGGGCTGTTTCAGAGATAGCACGCTACAAGCATTCTAAGATTCTCATTGATTTAGGTGGTGTACCCCCAGTCAGCATCCACTCAAGACCCAGAGTAACACCAGGGTTGTTTTCCCCACAGGGATGGAGACAAAAGGGGCTAATGTATGAGGGAGACAATGACTCATCATAAATGCCCAACCATCAGCCAAGCTTCTACTGTAAGGGAGAAGTTGTCAAGGGAAGCATGTTTTAAGTAAAAAGGTAGACCCACAGAGCTGGCAGATGTGTGTTTGGGAGGTTACCTGTAACTAAGGTGCACAGAGGAAACATGGATAACCAAGAACTCTTGAAGAGCTGCAGCAGGGAATGTAAGTTATTCTTCTAATGCTAGCTTAAAGGAGAGATTTAAAAAAAAAAAAAAAAAAAGAGAACCAGGACACAGTTTCACATCTGCAAAAGCACACTAATACAAGCAAGGCAAGGATAAGTAATCATGCTTAAAGCGGCTGAGAGGTCAAGGAGAACAGGCATTAACATTGTTAATTATTGTTCAGCTAAAAAGAAAGTTAGGGAGCTTGCTGATAACCGTTTCAGTGGACTGGAAAATAGAACAGAGGAGAGGAGCTCCAAACTGCAAATAGAACAAGAGATAAAAACATTTCAGTGTGATACAGGTAGGGGTTGAAAGTTACAGAGAAGAGCAGGGGCAGGATTAGGGGTGCCAGAATGACCAAGAAAGTGAGATGAAGTTGCTCAGGCAAACAAGGGGTTAGAAGCTTCAGCATGTGTGACAAGCGTGGCACACAGTGTGATTGGTGAGGGAAAAACAGAAAAGACACTGTTTTCTCCACAAGAAATTGCCAAAACTCATGGCCAACAAAAGGAGGAGGAATCCATGTGCACAAAGTCATCTGGAGTTGCAGGCAATGAACTCTCAGGCATTAGCATGGACTTGTTCAGCTAGAAGTAAACGAGTAATGGAAGAAACCACAAGAAAAGCAACTTGATCCAAAGTCAACCTGGATTTCTCTAGAAAGCATTGTTCATTGAGAGAAGGAAAACCATTGACGTAAGAAAGAGAGCACAGGGGAAGGTTATTCATAAAGACTTCTTTGGATATTTACTTGAGCAACCTGGTCTAGTGGAAGGTGTTCCTGCCCATGGCAGGGGGGTTGGAACTAGATGATCTTTAAGGTTGCTTCCAACCCAACCCATTCTATGATTCTATGATACTTATCTGTTTATTTAGCTGTTTGGGAGTTTGTGGGGTTTTTTTTGCATAGTTTTTTTTCATGCAAGTTGCAATGTATGAATTTTTTTAAGAATCTATTTGGTTTTCCTCTAAAAACACACCCAGATGAACCTAGACTTTTGTATTATTATTTTTCATAATAAGAGTCTGCAAAAGTTTCATCTTTTCCTCTTTTATCGTTGGTTCTGTCAATTTCAGCCTGCTATGAAAATAACTACTTTCCTACTCAAGTACACACCCAGCTCTTTCCCTCTCCCCATTACACCTACACAACGTTTTTCATTAATACCAAATAAGGTGACAACTGTCACTTGTATTATAAAATATTACACTTGAAAAATGTATCTAAGTAGTACAGTGTAGTAGCTCTTATTTATAGAAGTTTCAATTTCTTGTAGTGTTACTTAACACCAGTGATTCAATCTTCAGATAAAGTGTGACATTTTGTCTAATTCCATCTACTCCTACCAAAAATAAACAAAAAGGACCTTATGTAAAGGGATTAATTCATTATTCCAACCCCAGAAAGTCTTTGTAAAGATTTGTAAATTGTAAGTTTTGAGCATTTGTTCACTTGGTTTTTCAAGGTATTAAAAAAATTACCACAACCAAATGCAAGTTGAAGACATCATTACAATGTCAGTCCATACAGATGTTCATTAGATCTGAGGTAAAAGTGAGAGTCACTTCTTTACCTATTAAATTAAATAACAGCACTAAAACCTTATAGGCTGGTGTCATTTTGGAGTGCTTTTTCCCTTGAAGAACAAGAAACCACACGCTGCTGAAATAATTATTTTAAAAAGTAAAACAAATAAAGCCACACCTTTTAAGTGGAAATCTTGAATCTCAGCAGCTTTGACAAATAATGTATGAAATCAAAATCAGAATTAATCAGAAAAAGACTTCCGTAGAATAATATATTGTGAGATTTTCTATTCGTTTCAATGTACCACCAACCCTTCTCCAATGTTATATTTACCAACAAGGGTGAACTGGGTAGGGTTCACAATTTAATGCACACATACATCTGAGTTCCAGAGAGTCCATGTATAGCAGAGAAAAACTCTAACCACGCTTCATCTTGTCTTAAAATAGATACTCAAAACCGGTTGGCTGAGCTGCAACTGCCTGTCACTCTCTACTGAATATAAAAAGCATCTCTGGCAAATGACTCTGGTATCGACAAATACATGGCAGGAAAAAAATAAAAAAATAAAAATCAAGCATCAGTCAAGAGGGAGGCATCTCTTATAATATGCCATCTGCTCTAGGTTTTTGAAAAAGCTCTATTTTCTACTGTATTTTAAAGATGCCTTTTGTCTCCCATACAATCAGAATACCTTCTCCATCAACAGGAAATGCCAATACTATTTTAAACCCAAATTAATATGCCAGTACCAAAGGCCAAAGACTATGCCTTCCACCGCACCTCTCAAATCCTCCTCTCTTTCTCACACACTTCAACGGAGAGAAGCAAAAGAAAGCTAAACCCCCTAAAGTTCCATTAAATCTTATGAGACTACCATTCACCTGAGAGGCCGAGACAGGACTGACAGCACAATCCTTCCATCATGTAAAAGGTAGTAATTTAATTTATTAAAAAAAAAAAAAAAGCATTATGCCTTACCTACTGGAGAGATTTTTCCCTACCAGACATTAAACCCTGCTTTCTCTTAGGGGAGAGCTCCCCAAATACTTCCAGCAGCCTGCTAGCACAAACTCTTATTGGACTCGCTGTAGATCTCAGCTCATGGAAGAAGTACGCTGGGCAGGAGCTCAGCACTCACAAGGAAATTTGTCAGCCCAGAATCAGACCAACAACTACCACACTTGTACGCCCCTGATCCCACAAGGTATTTAAATGCTTGCCCAACACCTGTTGCTTATTCCATTACCGTGGAACTCCCATAGCTTCTCCAGGGCAGTACACACCTTAAGACAAAACTGAGGAGCGGATGAGCTCTCAGCTCAGACATTCAGCCATGCCACACTTCTGCATAATGACACTTTGACCAGCAGACAAAGGACCATAAAAAAGACCAACAAAAAGAAAGCTATCTGTATTTAACCGGGAGGGGGGGGAAATATATAATCAGCTACAGCTTTTAATGACAGTACAACTGTTCTATTTTTAAGCTTCTAAAACGAGGCCAACTCAGCCTGTTACATCATGTGGCTTAATCAGATGCTACAGTATTTACTAGGGTTAAACCTAGGGGATAAAGGTTACGTAATGGATTCAGTCCAAATTTAAGTCGTCAGATCTTTCAAATAAATATGCACCTTTCCTCTTTGAACACCTGGACAATTAAACAAAAGAGAAGTTCAAGTTTAATAAGCTTCTAAAATTGCATTCCATTCCAAAATCCAGTACAGAGAAACAAATGGAGGCATATGCCGCTCAGAAGTCCATAAAAACCCATTCAAATTTTGTCACGTGTATCTTTACTCTTCATGTCCCCTCTGATATTGTTATCAAAGCACTATGAAATATCTTTGTGTACTACATACATACAACATCCCCTGGGCCTACACTCCTTACTCTTTTGCATTCTTTGCTTCACTGTGATCTTGGACTTACCTCATTTAAGACAAGCTCTCAAACCAGAATAAAATCCATATACACCTACTGCTTCCCCAAAGGCTGCATTTGTTTTAGAGGTTACCACTGAGTACCATTGATGCGGAATCTTGATTTTTCCACCCTGCTGAGAGTACAGTTTTAGCTATTCCTTATCCTTCCTCAAGTTCCTTCCATCAGAAGTCTGATGAAAACATTCAGTGCTCTGATAAAGAAATAATCGCCCAAGCAAACAGAAATATCAAAGGAGACCCTGAAGATAGTGCTTGCCAGAGTTTGTAATTTTTCCAATTCAAAAAGTTAACCTTCCTACTTTTAGGATGCTACAGTTTTAAATGCCTTTCACAGACAAATAACCAGAGAGAAAACATGTACTGCCTATTAACACATTAATTATATACATATTACAGCATATTGGTAATGCAGAAAAAACACAAAGACTTAAAACTCAAACCAATACAGAATCTTACTGTAAGTGTAATTCAGCTGAATTATTATACATACAGTTAACATTTCAAGTATTTCTCCCCCTGCCCAAAGATCGCTCATATAGTTCATATGCTCCTCTGCCACTCCCTTTGAAAAAAGAGAAAGCTATACAGCAGTCTTGTAGCATGCTCACAAGAGATGTTGAGGTGCAACAGAGCCGCGGGCATCTCCGTACACCAGGATGCTGCTTTTTTCAAGGTACTTCATTTTTAAAACCATTGAAAAACAATGGTCCAGTCTTACCAGCTCCAAATTCTGCAACAAGAGACTAGAAAGGAATATTTACCATCCGTGCATTCTTCATAATACCAGTCCAGTTCATAATAGTCTGCTTCAATAAATTTCTGCATAGTCAGTATCCTGCAGCAACATAGACGAGATTTCACTTCGCTGCTAAGGTCAAGTGAAATGCAGCCATGCCTTCCTGCCTTTGCAAAATATCACACCGCAAGGAAGCTCACAGGTAGCTGAAAATGAGATGCACATCTTCAGTGAGGCTGCAACTAAAATAAAAGGGGGGTGTGGAGGGTGTATTGGGGGGGAAAAAAAAAAATAGAAAAAGGATGCAGAAGAGAGAAGCAGATGCCCTGGCAGCTGCTCTAATAAAGAAGCTCTGCACAGGAGCCTTGGATGGGTGTTACCGAAATCATCCTATCAAAAGGCTGATGCGCTGACGTGGGGGACACACACCACCGCCTGGCTGTTTCTAACTCATTCCTTTCCTCCCTAGTCTCCACATCTCTTTCCGTCTAACATGTTGCCATGGAGACGAGCTGGCTCCAAAAGAGATGCAGAGGCGAAGAAAATGCATTTTGCTCTTTCTGGCTTTACAGGTTACAAGTACCCCTCCATACTGGAAACAAAAATCCTTGCTCTGAAAGAGGTTACAACTCTGCTGACTGCTCACACAGAACAACAGCATCATGCCATCGCAATTCACTGGGTACATGCAGTACATTAATAATGAAAATCTAGTCTATTACTACTATCCTCCACACAGTTTGATAAAAGCCTGCCTTCCCCATGGAAAATGAAACTACATTAATGCTTTGTTACACTACTCTGGGCTGATATAACAGAATCCTTTATGCATCCTGTTATTGCAAAACTGGCAAACAAAAAATGAAAATATCAGAAAAATCAGGACAGCAATACATTTCCCCTTGCAATAAAGCTGATCTGCTTCTGCTTTTTGCCGTCTCATGAACCACTGATCTTTTTTTTTTTTTTTCTTTCCCCCAAGCACCTAAGCTTCATAGCCAAAAAGAAGAGGTTAGGACAAACTTTCACTAGTCTATTGCTAAAAATGCTGAAGGTCATCACACAGAATAGCACAATGCTCGTGTTCAATAGTTTGGAAATTAAAGAAAAGACTTTCTTTTTGCAGCATCCAATAAAATTCTGTTTAAGCTCTTGGAAGAGAATCCGTCTGAGGAACAGATAGCATTAAATCATCATCATCCACAGCAATTCAAAAAGCACGTCTGAATCTGTGCAGGTACAGTCACCAAAGGGATTGACATCCATTTTGTTCATAACCACCACATATTCTTCACCCCTTTCTCTCCCTCTTCTAGCAAACTGTATTTATTTGTAAACACCAGTAGAAGCATTAGGATAGATTAAGTTGTGACATACATTAATAACACATGGTAAGAAGCCGTATTGGGTCTGACCAAGGAGGTGTCTGTCTAGCTGAAGACTCCATCTACAAGAACAGCCATGAGCAGGTAAGGGAGAGCCAGCTAATACTTCCCTCAACTGCCCTCTCAACCTCCAGGTTTTTCCAGCTTCAGAGACAGCCTGAGACAGACAGTTTCTACATTTAGCAATTCTTGAAGGACTTATCCTGTCTTCTCTTGAGCCCATGTGCATGTCTAACACCTCCAACATCCTCTTGCAAGGAATTCCACACATCTACTATTCATGATGTAAGAAGCCATCACCTTTTCTTTGCAACTCACTTTTACTAACTTAATTCGATGCTTCTACTTCCAGCTCTGGAAATTCAAACACTCAATTAATCTCTCCTTTCCAATCACTCATGATTTTGCAGATTTCTATTAAGCCCCCCCTCACTCATGCCGAGGTTGTTACTGCTTACTCTACTCCCTGACTGGTACCACTTTGCTTTACTGTAACAGAAATAGGTAAGGCATAGCCAAGCTATACAGAGCAAAATACATTGGTTTCATGACCACATTAGTATTTCAGCTTTACTGGTATAAAAAGTTATCACTGCAATAACTTCGAGCTTGGGAATTGCCACATCCCTTTTACATGTGATAGCTGAAGCACAGATTAACAGATCTGTTCACACATCTACCACACGTTTGTCAGTGTCAATTGGCCATGTTATTCACTCAACTCCAAAGTTCTAGTCCAGGGTGAAACTCAAATACACCTTTCCCTGAAAGTACATTATTTCCCCAGAAAATAATATGGTTTTAAGTCTGCAAATTAAAAAAAAAAAAAAAAAGGAAAAAAAATAAAACATTAAAAAAAAAAAGGAAAAAAAAATCACTGTGTTCATCCTACAAGATAATTACCTATTTGGCAATACGCACAGGATTCACCTCTACTCAGCACTGGTAATGCCACACCTGGAGTACTGTGTCCAGTTATGGGCTCTCCAGTACAAGAGAGACATGGACATACTGGAGAGAGTCGAGCGAAGGGCCATGAAGGTGAAGGGACCAGAGCATCCCTCCTATGAGGAAAGGCTGAGACACATGGTATGGTTCAACCTGGAGAAGAGATAGCTCAAGGAGATCTCATCATGTGTATAAATACCTGCAGGGAGGGAACACAGAGGATGGAACCAGGCTCTTTTCAGTGGTGCCCAGTGACAGGACCAGAGGTGATGGACACAAACTGAAACACAGGAGGTTAACCCTGAACATAAGAATTTTATTTTTATTTTAATGTGGGGTGACTGATGACTGACACAGCCTGCTCTAGGGGACCCTGCTTGAGCAGAGCGGTTGGACCAGATGAGTTGCAGAGGTCCCCTCCAACCTCAACCATTCTGCTATTCTGCAATTTTGTAGTTCAGGGGACTCTACCTATTTACTTCATTTGTTTAATTGCCACAGAGTAAGATTCTTTGAACTTCTTTCATTACACAGAATACCTATTTTTAACTTCCTAGACAGTAGGAACAAGGGCACATGGTTTCAGACCACTGTGAAATCTAAAGATTCACAGACACTGAAGTGCTCGAGCTCATCCTTGAATACAGTTCCCCCTTCCCCCCACGAGATGCTCCTGGGCCAGGAAGCAAACCGCAATCCATGTCTCTAAAGCACTGTTTTGTTTAACTTTACTCTTATGTCGCTGTGCGTTCTCTTCCCCAAGCCAGCCTTAGCACCTGGGGCCGAGGCCTGCAGCTCTCCCGCAGGGCTGGCAGTCAGTCAGTCTCTGGATGAGGAGATCCAATGTTTGTACTTCAATTATCGCTGGTGGACAACCAAGCTGGTGTACTACCTAAGGTCAAGTTAGTCAACCTGCTCTAGGCTGGAAGCACGGCCATTCTTGGGAGGCTAATTCAAAGTGAAGGAGCACAGCCTTAATCAAGGAACCACCACGTTTACTGGAACTTCCCACCCCATTTGTTACTTGTGCACCAAGTTAACCTCAGCCCTCCTGAAATGAAGAGGTACACTGAGATAACACGGCTCTGAAAAGCAAAACTTACTCATTTGACAGGGATCGCATTATTTCTGGCTTCATTCTGCTGATTAGATTTTTAGTATGCTCAATATTGATATGAAAGGAATACAATAACTGTACATGACCTTCAGGTTAGTAAATCACAAAGGATTATGTAAAAGCCACTAAAAGTCTTTGGACATGCAAAGGTCATACAATTATCTTAAAAAAAAAAAAATCAATCATATTTTGAATAGTGCAAGCATTTTTGCCAAATGTGATCATTCTGCCCCCCCCAGTGCCATCTTGAAACAGAGGAACGTGACAAAGCACTCCAGCCCTAGCTCAGTCTTGCAGAATTTCAGTTATGCATGCTCACAAGGCAAAAACTGCACATGCTATTAAATGCAATTAAGGCTACACTGTTAAAATACTGTCAGAGAAATATAAAGGTTCCTATGGCAACATTAACTCAATTGCTCTGCATATAAGCTATTTGTTCCACTTGTATTATTTTTGTCCAAAAGGTAATTTCAGTCTGGTAATGCTATTAAACAAGCATTTAAAATATAAAGAATGAACATTGGCTACCAGCTTAAATTGCTGCTGGTTCTCTGTCCTTTTTATTTCCTGACATTTTAAACAAAGTCTTCAACATGCTGGAATTTTCTTCTCACTGTCCTCCCCCCTGCACCCCCTCCCCCTTTCAATAAGGCAGGATAAAAATAGTTCACAATGAGGGTTTTGGGCTTTTTGTTTGGCTGGGTTTTTTATTGGTATTTTTCTACAGGTCTGCTTGGAAACATACTGGTGTAATCCAGAATGGCATTATTTTTCTGTGGAGAAAATCACTTGTACGGTCAAATGATTTCAGAACTCCTCAAAAGACTTGGAAATATGGGATAAGTGTATGATCTTCCCAGTGTGAAGAGAGGAACCCTGGACAGACAGAATACTATATATCCAGGTAACCACAGACAAGAATATCTTTAGTTATACGAATACATATATAGCTCTATAAAGGGGAGGCTGGAGAGGTTGTGAAGTTGAACATGAAAGTCTGACCAGGCCGACAAAGCAGCTGCATCTTGCAGAACCCTCTTTCAACCTCTGCAGCCCTACCATTCCTTCCTGTAGCAGAGTTCTCCTATAGCAGAACCATACATCAGATTCAACTTATGTAATACTAATCAGAACAATACATTTTTCTGGTGAACTGCTTCTGCAAACATTTGACCTGTGTATTCAGATCTCCGCATTACAACACTGCATTTGGCTGGGGTATCACTTCGTTAGTTGCCTAAAAGTTCATATAAAACTTGAGCTTAAGAAGGATTTCAGGTAATAGTTCTGTGGGACTTGCTATTTCCTATTCCAAAGCTCAATAAAGTATTCACATTCATTTGGCATTCCCTTCCAGCTGCTGGGTTTTATTCTATGTTTAGTTTTAAAGCAAACAAAAAAAAAAATCACTTTTATTTGTTCTCTACAGAGCAAAATATACAGACTGATAAAGAATTCTGGCAGCCAACTCTGATCAGCTAGACTGGGAGATCCTTAAGTGGTTACAAAGGGGTTTTATTAGCCACAAAAGTTGACTTGAAAAGCTCACGAACCCTCTCCTCTTTCCCTTTTGCTGCAATAAATCTGTGCCACAGGTCAACACTAAACTGGTCTAAAATAGCCAGGTTATAAAAATCACATAAACCCTTTTCCTTGTTTGAAGAGAATTTGACAAAGACAATCTCAACTACCCCATTTATAAAAACGGCCTCTCAAGAAAGTTGTTACAGCACCACACTCAAGGATGCAGTGAACCATGTTGCTAGGGTGCAAAGCAGCAGCAAGTCATCTCTGCTGGCAAAGTATTCAAAGAATGTCATTACATAGTATGTCACTATAAATCATATGTTCCCATGCTTAGTCATTCTCAGCTTTCTTCTCGAAACCTTTCCCAATTCTAGGAGGATCCTTTGAAAATGAACACCAGGGCTGGATGGAGTACTTCCATGGCAGCTGCATTACCTCCCATTTGATTAACTCTGGGTCACATTTCTTCTCTTGGCTACAGCATCACATCAGGATGTTCAGATGATTAAACACCATATCCTTTCATTATTTTCTACAGTCGTCAACACAGTCACCACCAGTCAGGATAAAGTTGCCCATCCCATTAACATCATCTGGAGTCCTTTTTATCACAGAAGCAGCTGTACAGTCCACTGCTATGCAATGCATATTGTTAATATTCAGGTGTTGCCCCACAACACTTATTTTGCAAACTGACATTTTTTAACTGACTTTTTAGAAAAGAAAGTTATTAAAGACCATTAAAAAGGAAAGCAAGCATATTTAAAAGCCCAGCTGATTTTCAAGGACAGGCTGGCAGACTTATTTCTAAACTGGGATCTCATCTACTGAAGTGAAGAGTTACTGGTGTTTCACCTTCCAAAAGAACACTGAAGAGGAGTCATCCTGTGACCGCACATTTAGTAAGAGCAAACAACTCTGTGACTTAGGACAGACATCTCTTTCTAGTGTACTATTTTGCTTAGCAAGAAGTCACTGTGTCTTGCTTAACCTGAAAAGAGTGGAACTAGAGCAGTGAAAGCATTGCATCAGCAGCTTTCAGAACTTTTTTAGAAAAATGGGTGTGTCAGATTTGGTTGACTCTGCTTCATCAAAAGGGGATTACTATCCAGGGCTTCAAAATGGTACAGGTATTTCCTACAGATGGAGCAGAGCTGGTCTCTTCTGAGCTCCATCAGGGAACACCGACCTCACCGGCTACAGACAAAAGACTCTTCTGGTGCAGAGAAGAGCCTGACTGTTCTCCCACTGAAACAAAATTATTTAAATGAGACAAATAAAATTAAGTTACTTAAGGACTAAAACATGAAAGGATTCTTTCTCCCTTCCCCCAAATTATTACTGGAGAGTACTACATTTGCATTTGTAGAAATAAAAAATTGATATGGCCTTCAGCAACCTATGTGCAAAACCAGCTGCATAGTTTAATTAAGGTATTACTGGGCATACTTAAATACTGTAAATGAGACTATGATAGCAAGAGCTGGACGTTTAAGAGAATACACTCCTATCCAGCATAAAGAAATGAAAAAGAGTAAAGCTTTAAAGAGTCAGATTTTGTAAACTGTTCACCACCCAGAAATAATGTAAACTACAATCTCTTTTTTTTTGTGGTTACATTTTTCCTGGAGACAGCAAAAACATTTGTAAAATGAAGTTGAGCTTAACATCATGCTTGATTGGATAGACAAAAATGTGACAGTAGCATGCTTATGACCTATTTTTCTAACAGGGAAGGAAAAAACCCACTGACAGTCATGACTGCAGCTTCCTGGGAGAGGAAAGGAGTAGAAGTTGTGTTACACTGAAGGAATGTAGAATCAGGGAGCCCAGAACTGGACCCAGCACTCCAGGTGTGGCCTCACCAGTGCTGAGAGGAAGGCTCACCTCTTTCACCTGCTGGCAACACTCCTCCTCATACAGCCCAGGATACCATTAGCCTTCTTTGCAGCAGCGGCATGTTGCTGGCTCATACAAACTTTGTGTCTGCCAGGTTCCCCCAGGTCCTTTTGTGCAAGGCTGCCTTCCAGCCGGTCGGACGCCAGCACGTACTGGTGCATGGGGCTGTTCCTCCCCAGATGCAGGACTTCGCACTTCCCTCTGTTGAATTGCACAAGGCTCTTCTTGACTCACCTCTCTGGCCTGTCAAGGTCCCTCTTAACGCAAGCACAGTTCTCTGGTGTCTCAGCCACTCCTCCCAGATCCTGTCTATGTCTCTCATCCTCCCTGACGCTGCGCAGCCTGCTGTCTTCCTCTCCTCACTTGTCCACTTGGTGACAGCTCTTCAACAGCAGCACGCCTCCCGCATAAAAGAAGGCCATCTCTCCCTGCCTCAGGGAGAGGCCCTTGGCACTCCTGGCAGCCCGGGACTTGCAGGGCTGCACCCACCATCTGAAGTTCTGTGTTAAAGTCGCAGCCCTGGCAGGGGCAGGTGCTCCAAAACCTGAGGAATGCACCCTGTGGCACACCACCACCATATCTGAAGGTTTAGGCTGTTCTGAACTCAGATGAGGATCCGTTGTTTGCACCCTTCCAAACTGCTGCATCTGTTGGCTATCTCTGGGAGCTGTGCTCCAGACGTGGCTGTTACAATAGAGGTCTCCCAAGCACCAGCTAAAAAGGTACTTGATCATTTCTAATCAGCAACAGCTGCAATGACAGCTCCACGCACCCTTGGATCAAGGGCAGCTGACAGTTCAGGCCCATGTCCCTGTGGGTCCCCTTACCTGGCAGCAGCAGCAGACAGCCTCAAGTATCTCAGAGGTTCCTCAGGAGTCCCCAGATGAGCCTGGGCCCTGTCCCCAGAAGCTCCTGAGGCAGAACCCACACTCCTGTGCCAAGTGCTGTGTCTGTTCACTGCCTCTGGTAGCTGCACACCGAGGGCTGTGCTCTAAGCCTGGCTCTTATATAGACCTCTCCCTAGCCACCAGGGTGCTTGACGTTCCCTAATCTGGAGGCAGGGAGATGGAATGTCACTTTGCTGTATCACGCATTCATGCAGCACATTGTAGACAGGCTTAAAAGGCATTCTGCCTCAAGAGTTTAATGAGCCTGGTGAGATGACATTTCATCTATTTGATTATGCTTTAGGGTCAGATTGGTTTTATTTTGTTCATTTGGTAGGTACTGGCTGGGTCTTCAGTCTGAAGCATATGAAGAAATTAATGACAAAGATATGCTTTGGAGTTTTGGAATGTAAATTCCTAATGCAGACCTAATACGCTGATCAGTTCCTCCCAAAAAATATCTTCCTCCAAGTGGGAAGACTTCATTTCCCAATTGGCAACTAAATTTTACAAACTAATTATCTGCATCACCTATCCCAGGTTATAGCTTAAGTCCCCACTCGAAGTTGATAATAAATTAAAATACTTGGATATTTAAATATTCATCTTTCTACCAATACCTTCAAAAATTAATTCAAAAGGAGGGCTAAGTAGCCTTGTGCCCATGCTCGAGTGACACCGCCCAGCAGATTCTGTGACTGCCAGCCTTTGTGGCTGAGGATTGGACTGAGGATTCTCAAAAACAAAAAGCCACAGGAAGGCAGAAAAATCTGCTCTAACAAGCCACAGCAGTATAGCTAAGGGTCATTGCTGAGTCTTATCCTGTATGGATGAACACAGAGGGAAACTCATCACATTTCAACCAGCAGGTTATAAGCCAGCATCGATCTCAGCATGCAGTCCAAAAACTGCAAGGACATTTTTCATAAGTCATTCAGAAATCAGATGCCTTTCTTGCTTAATTGCTCAGATTTCAAACCTCTCAAGTTCATACAGAACAGTTACAGTGACAACATTCAGTGCATAAGCCTTAATAGTATTCTGTTAAGCTTCATAAAAGTCAAGAGCTAGATTTTAAAATTCCAAGCATAACTCTTGCTATCAAGTCATCTGAATTCCAGTCAAACCCAATGAGTTGTATAAAAGGACCCCCATAGGAATGAAATAGCCAACTGCAATCAGTATTTTGCCTAAAAGTTTTGATGTAGCTTGTGGAGGGAGATTTAAGACAAAGGATTCAAACATTCCCTTGGTACATAGTTTTCTTCCCCACTACAGAGAAATCCGCTCAATTTACACTAGGCAAGATCACCACTCCTGTTGTGATACCTTGCGATGCACACTCTCCATTCTATTAAAAGGAGTTCAGGCAGTACAAAACCTTGCTGGAAATGGCAGAACGTTACTAGCCTAAGCATGGTAAGGTTGTACTGTTTGAGAGACATTTTTACTTTAAATAAAAAGTTTGCCTTCCACAGGGAAGAGTACCCAAGATTCTAATACTAGTGATAGAAGAACAGTCCTTGTTACTGCAAAATACCAAGAAAGCAACAAAGTTTTTTCAGAAATCAACATTGTGCAATTGTAAAGAGTAAAATATCATCCAAGTATCACATTGAAAACAAGAACAGTACTAGTGAGCAAAAACATAACATCTGAATACTAAGAAAAACTAGTCTGCAAATTTGGTTTACTGACAGAGAACAGAGATGTGCTCAACAGAGAACCTAGGGTTTCAGTAATTACTGAAAGCACCATATGCACAAACACATCCACACCTCTCAAGAATTTCATTGCTTCTTGATTTTAATAGGTCACATCTTGACTGTGTAACCATGACACACAAAAGATTAGGCAGAACAAGTTCAGTAGACTGAAGAACAAGAAAAGAGTTAATATTAAAGCATACATCACTGGCATACAGCACTCAAGCATCCAAGAAATGAGTGTAGCATAAATACTTGCCCTGTATAGACTTTTCTATGACAAGTCTTGCTAGTCTGGAACTCAGTAATCAAATTAGTTTAATTTATAGTTTCTCATTATACACAAGCTGCAGAAGATACTTCATTTTACTGAAAAACTTCCCAGACCACAGTGGCTTCCCTAATCTGTCTTTGCATTGAAGCTCTCTCTCCCTCCATCCACACTTGTGCTTAACTTCTAGTACATGTTCAATGCTTTTTTTCATATTTTAAGGAGAAATAATAGAATACAAGAACAGATGGCATTTTGTGCATATCAAGTTACTTTTGAGAACAGTTGTACTCCATGTCTAATATGTCATTACACCCTATTAAAGATGGATGTACAAACCCAAGGAGACCTAAAGAAGCAATCAACACCAAAAAAAAAAAAAAAAATCAGGAACCAAAATGGAGATGTCCATTAAGACAGTGGCCTCACTAAAAGCATTTACCTTCTTTTGATTTTGCAAACCAGAGAAAATAATTTCTCTTTTCACTCAAAAATGATTGGCTTCCTAAATTCAAGTGTTCCCTTGTGATACAATTCTATGGTAAAAGGAAACCCAGCCCTCTCTGCCCCCTGAAACAGTGCCTGTTCAGCAACAGTAAAACAAGTATTTGTGAGCACTAATAGCTACTAATCTACTTTTTAACTGAACAAAAATGCATCTGTATATTTTAAAGGCTTGATAATACACCACTCCGAACACTCATCAACTCTTCAGAAGACTCCATCATTTCAGTGCTTCTACTTTAAAGGACAGCAATGCAGCTGGCAGTTACCTTATATGCTGAATCACTCCTGGAAGTAATATTTCTCATGGATTCTCTCCTGGGAGCAAACGTAAACACAGATGAACTCAAACTAGAGAATACTGTCACTACAAGTGATTTAGATTCTTTCACAGAAAATGGTCTTTGGAGACACCCGACATCTGCATCTACCCAAACCACAGAGCCTCACTTATTAAATATAAATGTATTATTCAGAAACTAAAAATTACAGACAGATAGGTATGCAGTATCACAAGTTCCCTATTAACAAGCCTGCTTTATAGAAAAGGAGAATTCTAGCTGGATAGTGAGGACAAATTATAAAATGCGCAATGGGTATACGTCAACATGTAAGTGCATGTGCCTAATACAGAAATCATGTACTATAATTCACATACAAATGACATTTTAAACAGCAAATAAATTCTTCGGAAGTACAGTTCTCAGAAACAGATAGTCCATGGAGAATTAGAGCGCCATTTTCTGAGTGCAGCTTAAAATTTTGGTTTGAGCTTGCAAATTAATTAGAGCTTTTTATATAATCCTTTTGATGGACGAGCTTTCTCCCTTTCATGTTGCCATTCTACAGCAGGAACAAATGAAGATGATAGTACACTTTAAAAGGCATATATTTTCAGAATCGGTTTACTTACTAGACTTAAAATAACCACATTTTTTAATCAACTTCAGGGTACTTTACAAGTCTTAACCAAAAATGCATTTGAGGAATTATCTCCTTTTGAGTAGAGATATTAAACTTAGTCACTATATTTTAAAGTTCATTCAAAACAATAACTACAAATCCAATTGTGCATTGATACACATATGCCATATATATTTATTATATAGGCATATACACATACACATTTTAATATATTTTTTTATATATATATTTGTTAGAACACCCCACTTTCCTACTTCTTTTGTCCTTCAAATATATTTAAGTAATCCAGTGCTCTGCTTCAAAGGTTCAGCTATCTATCTTGTTCAAAACTTACAAAAGGATTTGGGACAGAGCTGGAGATAGGGATCCCAATCAAGGCAGAGGTTAAAGAGTCAGGGAGTATGGTAACTGGCCTACAGCAGGAGGAGGGGAAAAAGCTGCTGTTGATTACCACCCCCCCAAAAATCAACCTCCACTGCTCTTGGATGGCGGGGTGCGAATGCAATTACAACCATTGGAAAAAACAGACACATTCCCCTTCCCTAATTCCCATTAGTCACAGTAGGTACCTGAACATCATTAAAACAATGAGTTACAGTGCAAGACTGTCACTATTGTGTTACTGTTCAGGCTATTTCCAAATAAGTAGTTATACTTTAACTGGTGTGGTGAGAGGTTACAAAATGTTGCTCTTCCTGATAAGCTCTCTCCCCAAACAACACAAATCCTTACAAAAGACATATTTACATATATTATTAATAATGCACAATATTTACATATATTAAAACATGCACAAACATCCCCCCTATTGTCCAGTATTTCTCAGTCTGTGAACATTTCCTGAATAAAGCCACATCATATACCTCCTTCCCCATTAAATCCTAGTTTCAAAGCTGATTGACACTATAGCACACCAGAAACCATAAGCACTCAAAAGACTTAATTTCACATCTAAAAATATTCTGCACTAGCTCAAGTTTTAATATTAATTTTATTTTAATTATCTTTGCATGTCTCTGAGAAGCTTGAAGAAGGTAAAGCAACAATCTGTATGTGTAGTGCATTTTAATTCTGACAAAAGAATTTATTTGCAGCCAATCCCTTTTCTGTTGCAGCAAAATTGACAAATTCTTCCTTCAGTTAAGGAAAACTTGAACAGATTAGGAAATTTCATTTTTATTAATTATTAAATTTAACTACATCCATAGAATTCTTAGACCACAAGGATACTGTTTTGAAAATAGTGGAAATCCCTAAGATTATACTAAAACTTTCCAATAGACAAGTTACAGTATTTGCTCAGCCTTTTGTCTAGGTTTTTAAAACAAACTAAACAGGTACAGAAGGAGTGCCTTAATTGCAGCACTGAAAATGAATCATTGTGCAAGCAGCCACACCCTGGAAAACACTCTCCAAAGTGATAATGGTACAATTCATGGGAATTTTCTCCCAACTTACTTAAAATAATATTTTTATTTTGATAGTTAATTTTTCCATAAAGCAATATTTACAATCAATGCAATAATTTCCAAACATGCCAAAGTTTTATAATCTTGCACTCTCATGTATAGATGCATTATACAACTTGTTCACAATAATTGAACAAGGGTAAAGTCAGAGATCTCCATTTTCAAGGTATCAGTCTAAGGCTCAATACAAATTTGCTTGAACTTCTTAAACTACTATCTATACACAAGTGTCTGTATATATGCAGTAAGGAAGAAACTTTTCTTTATGGAATTTATCCTTGCTTGGTTCCTCTTCTTTAAGCAGTTATTTCCCAATGAAAGCAGAAAACATGTTGTGGCAGAAATTACACTCAATTTTTGTCATTCAAGCCAGTTGATAGGATGAAATCTTCAATCACAGAAACATGGTCAAGTTGCAGTCATTACGTTTGCAAGCTAAAAGCTGGATAAAATCGTTCAAGTACTCACAGTTACAAGCAGCTACTGCTATCTGATTCTTCTGTTGTACATAGCTTCATTCTGTACTCATTCCCAACAGCCATGCACTACTGCAAGTGACATGGCTCACTGGCATCTCAGTTGGGAGAGTTAGGATGCTTCCACATGGACTTTTGCCTTCCTTGCCCCACTAGCAAAACATCTTTCCCGTAGTTATTGCAACAGTCCACCCACACAGACAATCTTATTCATGAGACAGGACCAATCCAGTTACCAAAGAGATTTTGGAAACCTGACATTTCCAAACACATCTTTAAGACAACTTCTATCATCACAACAACATTAATGGACTGATAAAAAAAAAAAAAAAAAAAAGAGTTGTAGTACAACCAATTCCACAGACCAGCTTCATCTCACCTCTCCCCCTTCCCACTGTTGTCTGACTGGTGGAAAGCGGAGAGCATATGTAAGCTATCAACTAAAATATTTAATGCCTTCTATTGAAGCACTACAGTAAAACTCAGTTCTTCATATTCTTAATGCTTTTGTTTACCAATCTTGCTCCTTACAAAGTGAATTCTCGAGGGGCTTCAAAAATGCAATGAAGCCATCTTTGCAAAGGTTTGCGTTGAGCCCTGTTTGTTGTTGAGCACCTTCTGAGCTCCACTGTGCCTCAGTAAATCTATCTATATCTATCTACTGCTATAATCTATGTAAATTCCCTACTGTGTAAATCTAACTACTATAGCTTCAGCAGAAAACCTATTGGCCTGATAATCTGCAGACTATTTTACAATGCAACATGAAGTGCAACAAAATTGCATGTTCAATGGAAACCATGGAGTGGGAGGAGGGGGGAAAGGAACAATCATTTAATCATACAGAACCCAATTAATCAGCAACTAGAGCATGAATCATACAAGTTTTCTCTACTTGCACAGCTAAGTCAATATCCACAGTGGAAGAACCCACAGACACATTAATCCATTCACCATGGTAAAAAGATTTACAGGCTCAAACGAATGAAAAATCAAGAACGCCACAATGCTGCATGCTTTCCCTCCAGGCACAAAAGGTACCTTTTTGTCCAATAGTACGAATATGCACAAAAGAACGAACGAAAGGACAAACCATCTCAACTAAATGCTCAGTTTGGTTCTCCACAAGTCCTTCCTAGAAGTGTAAGCTGCAGAAAAATGATTTTGGTGTCATGATGTGATGCTGGCGCACCGTGCCATCAGACAACAGTGCAATGTCAGAGAACACGATACAGGTCTAAACTTTCTACATTGTGTATGTACAGAAATTTCAGTCTCTTGCCAGAGAGATCACAAGCAAAAAGAAGTATTTCAGTTTCACTAGTATTTGATAATGTTGAGAAGTGCACGCACAGATTACAGATGCAACTGCTATTGCTGATTAAATGTTCCCTTTCTTTTCTATCTACTGCAAGCTTGAAGACCAAACCAATAAATCACAAACAGTTCTCTTGCTTTCCACAATTGTAAAAGAATTGTACAGACTCTTCAGAGAAGATAACAAAAATAGCATTATCTTATTTGTTCATCAGTACAATTTCTGAATTTTTGACTTACGGAAGTATTTCAAGGTCTCTTCTATCTGCTCAGTTGTTAAGTCAATATTTGCATCAGGGGAAATGAGAGGTGTATGAAGCCAGTCGTCGTGGTCATAACCATAGATTGTATCTGCTCTTAGCTTATAATGAGGCAGCTGCTCTTCCAGTAGACTGATGATTTCAACTTCAGGAAGGTTGGTACTATTGCACACATCTGGTAAGAGAAGAGGACAATCTCTGTTAGTTACTTTAAATTGAGTACCATACATACAAGCTAGTAAAGATGTCAGTCTGTTCTGGCATCAGCAAGATTTTTCTGCATGTAAAAAACAGCTAGATGCTGATCAGTTTAGAAGATATGACTAGCACAAATTATCCCAAAATAGCCTATCTACTAGCAGAAAACACAAGGGCATGTAGAGACAAAAAGCCTCACCTCTAGAGGCAGGGACTCATCTATTGAAGAATAAGGTAGGGGTGGGGGAATAGAGAGCAAGTGAGCATTGATCAAGACAGGGTACTTACAACCTGGGTATGGAGAAAGGATTAGTGCATACAAGAATTTACATTTTTTTACGTTCTACTTGACAGATTATTCTTAGCTTGCAAGCTTTACAAGTTTAGTTTGGTCTTTGAGCACAGTTCGGTACCACTATATTTTTTCCCCTCGCTGCTGGCAGATTTTTCTTAAGAAAAAGAAAACCAGGATCACAACAGGAAACAGAGTCAGAGTTCACACCTAAGATGTACTGGTAAAGTTGGAGCTGGCTGAAAGAACTTTTAGGGAACCTTTTGACACTATTTCAACCTACATTCTGTGATATCAGTCCCTCATGTTCACAAATATATCAAGTTTGCACACAGTTTTAAAAATGGATGCCGACAGCCATCAACAACTGCAAAAACGTTGCAATTAAAATTGGAGATTTAAATTTAGGACAAGAGGGAGCTGGGAAGTTTTAACACAGAAAATTCCAATTCAACACAAAAACTTTCTCACCATAAGGATGGTCAAACATGGGAACACAGGTGCAAAGAGGCTGGGAAATCTCCCATCTTTGGAAAGACTGGCAACTCAACTAAACAAGGCCATGAGCCCTCACTTTAAAACACCTGCTTTGAGTAGATGTCGTAACAGATGACCTCCAGAGGTACCTTCCAACCTATATTATCCTATAATGAAGATTTCTTTGTGCACATGCCTGTGAATACTCAAAACAGGCATGATCATTTTAAATATATACATTTTAATTACCATATAAAGTTAACTACAATGTCTTGCTAAATAATTATTAGGAAACAGAACAACCCCTGGTATGTTTCCTGTAAATACTTAGTGCATCAATCTGCATCCCCATTTCCGTGCCAGGACAAAAAGAAGAGAATACCACAGCCCCCACCACCACCCCACACACATACAAAATAAGAAAGAGCTATCTAAACCTATTTTGGAAGAGCAAGCACAAGAAAGGCTGCTCATGTGCCATGCAATGCAGCTCCATCTTTAACCAGTGCCATAACTCTTGCAACTGTGGCTGAGAGTCACTCCACAGTAAATAGCGAAGACTGTCAAGGCCCTGAGTGCACCCATAGGCTTTACTGCCCTGACCAAGCTCATCAAGGACCAGCACCCTCTGCCCAGTGGCCCAGGATCCCCATTTAAACCCACGTTCCCTGTCCTCCCCTGTGCAGTACTGTGGGGTAGGTCTGTGCCCAGCCCCTGCTGATACTGACTCATTGCCTGGGCTTCCTGGATTGACTGTAGATCCACACGGTATCTGGCATTTGTCTGATGATCACCAGAGACTCAGTTTTAACTGTACTGCCAGCACCTTTGCCCTGCTCAGGGACAAAGGGACTGGGCTCTGTCAACAAGGATCCTGCCTTTCCCATCCTGTGGTCACACTCAGCTTCTGGAAGGGCTGCTCCTGCTGCTCCCTGACAAAGACACCTATTTTCATAAGAGATAAAAATCACTATTGCAGGACTGACGCAGACCTGCAATTCCACTGCAAGCTAGTGGAATTAACCTTTGTCAAGGGACAGGAGGGTCGAATGGGGAAATAACACATACTTTTCTATAGACCATCAATTACTTTTTTTTTTTAATCTTTCTAATCCAGAAATTGCATTGGCATAAGCATCATCCCGAGCACTGAAGATGGCAAGAATGTTACCATTCTATCAGACAACAGGGCAGAGGATACAAAGATGAACTCCTACTGTTAATCTCCTGCCTATATCCTTTACAGGATCCTCTTGATTAAAACTAAAATCCACTTGGGGAAGTTGGATTATACCTTATGGTCCAGGGAGTCTGCTATTACCTACCAGGAGGTATTCTCCTCTGCTTTCATCCAGGCTGTTCTGCTAACCGTGGTACGTATGTAAGCGTTCTCCGAACCTCACTGCGTAAGTGGATGTGCAAAAGTTAGTAGGATTAGGTACCCACATGTGTAGCAATGCTATTTTTATGGAGCTCTGTGCAATGCGAGTCAGCCTGCACACATCATTTTAAGACACCCTTGCAGCCCTCTCAGAGGACTACTAACTTACACAGAGAAACAAGACCTGTTTCCCGTGTTTCCAAGGCTGAGAGGTAACCTGTAACTACAAACCTTTCTTCTTCCCTGGCTACCTTTTTAATTGCTGACAACATCCACCTTAGCACCTGCAACAATCTGAGTTCAGAAAAACCAGCTGATCTTCTAAAACACCTGTTGATGCCAACTAAGCATTCAAAGATGTGTGTGTGTGTACACGCATACACGTAAGGATTTTTTATATGTCCATATCTACATATATACAGATATGTAGATATAGATATATATATCTTTGGATTATCTAATTGCTCTCAACTGTCAAGAATAGGTAGTTCATTTTTTTTTTGTTGGTGTTGTTATGGGGGGGTTTTGGCTGAAATGTTAGTTCACCTCTTGTGAAGAATGTAAGAGTCTATGCAGCCTGACTGAGGTAGAAATAAAAGTGTGTGAAAAATTCAAGCCTCTAGTGTCTTTCTGCTTTTAATCAATATTTCAAAAGAAATGGGCTGACTTTATAGATGAAAAAAGCAAGTTTCAGGCAAATAATTTTGTGCAGAGAAGTAAAATGTTTTGCTGTGTCATAAAAAGTAGCAGAAAATGGAACGCAAATGAAGTTACCAATGAAACATAGGAAGAGTAAAAAACCCACCACAAAAAAAAACAAACCCCACACATACACACACAAAAGAAACCCATAAAGTTTTATTGGGGGAAAGAAATCTACCGGGACACGAAGGACAGACAGACAGTAAATAAGTAAGAATTATAGTGGAATACAAGTCAGCCAAGACAGTTTTTAAACTCTATCATATAACAAATCTTGAGTGTTTCTGAGCAATTCAAAAGGTCTAACAACTGGAAAAGATATTAATGAGTCACTGGAAAGGCAACTTATTATGATGTTATTGTCATTAACTTCTATTGCGATTTTAAAATCTGTATACCAGCAGGAAATAGAGGCAGGCTCTGATGTAATTGCCAAATTAGAAAAACAGGACACTGTAATTACACTTGTGTATGACTAAACATTAGTTCACCATTTAAATCAGAGCAATACTCTCAGTGCTACAATTACAGTCTTCCCCTTCACTTTTTCTCCCCTCCCTTTTCTGACCTGCAGTCACTTGTCATGAGAAGTTATGCCCACTAACACCATCCCCCATCCTGAAACACCAGTTAACATTTTATAGAAGATGCTGATTGTGCTTCCAGATAGTTTTTATGAATAATTCTGATTAAACTGCAAAGATGCTGTAAGTTAAACAAGTTCTCTACTCCGAATACCTGAGACATTGTTTATGTTTTATGATCAAGTTAACTGAAGGTCAGCAGGCATAAAAACCTATTGCACTTCCTCTTGTCCTACATGGTACCTTCATTTTACCGAGTCAAATATAACACCATAAACCTAAGAGAATTAATTGATCATTAATAAAAGTGATAAAACAAAATGCAGTTGAACTATATCCTCATAAGTTGCTCTGTTACAGATTTTGTCTAAGCAATTTTAAATTGTAGTTTTCTGGATATCCTTGGCAAATAGAAACTTCTACTAGCAAATTACAAAAACTCACATAGCTAAATGAATTATGAACTCATGATTCTTACTAAAGCATGGGTCATTCCAGGTTCTGCTTTTGAAAGACGAGAGTTAAGAAAGATTTTCTAAGGTTCTTGCATACTGTAGAAGCCTGCAGCTTTCATCACTTTCTTGAAATAGTTATATATAAACAAAGAAAATTTGTTCATTCTTTTCCATATTAGTTTTTTAAGTAATGCATTCCAGTGCTTTCCTTTCTTCATAGCGTAAATGTGGCACATGTACAAACACCCTCAACTCTTTTTGGTGGAAAATATACTCCTCCACACCCTATTCCTCAGAAGATGAAGTTCCTCAGTCTGCTTTACAGGATTTTTTGACATTATTTCTCTGTACGGTTTCTAAATGAGATTAAACAAAATTCTTTCAGACTCCCTTTTTTCCCCCTCTGATGACTTTATTACTTCGCTTCTAATCCACCCCTTCAATAAAGATGATGCAAAACTGGGAAGAACACTCCCATTGAGCTTTCTTCTGCACTTTTTCTTCCTACTTCAGTACTTCTTGGGTAGTTATTAATGGATTATTTATTAGCTTGTTCCATATCTTTTCATACATTGGCATTTGACTGACTGGCGTATTTTCCCTTCTCTGAGCATCTTAAACCTCTCCACCATCTCCCTCCCAACTAAAGACAGCCACTAAAGGTTCACCGATTGTTTCAGCTTGTTTACATTTCCTCAGAGGAATTTTTATTAGACTTGCTAATCTGGATAACTTTGATTATTTCATCTGTTCCCTCCCCTCTAGCGAACACCTCTATCGATTTAAAAAGCACATTAAGTTAACTCTTCTTTGTAGAGATTGAATTGATGTTAGTTCGCTTTTTTTTTAATTATGTGGGGAAGAAACAGTCATAATTTTTAGGGCAACCAAGGAAGGATAAGAGTACACTCGGTTATTTTGGGATGTACACTTACACCTCTCCTTTGCTGACAGTGAGCAAGGAACTGATCAAACACAAAATGGAGTAAGAGGTCTAAAACAAGAGGAGCTGACTGTATCAAAGGGGCACAGCACCTTAAGGACTGCCACTCCCCCTCTGTGCACATAACATCACCCAGATCATAAGATATTGTGTAGGGTGCTGTCACCCACTGCCATTTTCATCTTGCACTCATGCAGCCATGCAATACATTAGGTCACTTCCCATACAGTGTTAAACATGTATATCCAGCTGTCAGTGTTACGTGGGTAGGAAGAACTATGCCAGCATCTCATGACAAAGCAACTCAACTTCAGTTGAGCTAAATTCAACTCAAGCTAAGCTCAACATGAACCACACATAGACAGATTTGAAGATCTCATTCCAAACAACGCGGTCACCTAAAGCAGCTCACCTGTTAAACTCCATTCCCTGCCAGGCTTTTGGGTTTCACCTGTTTACAGCTATGACTCAAGTCATATCTTAATGTAGAAATGAAACCTAGCTTGACTGATAAACAAGGAGCACCTATTTCAGCAGCAACTTCACACAAAAGTAGTGATAAATTCAGAGAAAAGAACCTAAAACAAAGAAGGGAAAAGGGGGTGAGCAGGTGGGGGCAAATGACATTGGACACAAGCACATGCATACACAAGACACATACAAGGAGAAGAAAAACCCTAAAAATCTCAAAGCCTGTCATCTCCAGGAGTTTTTAGAAACACAATATAACATAGCTAATCGGTAGCGTCATTGCATGGAACATAAAATATTTATTTTGGCTCTGTCTAATTCTGGTCCAAACCGTGCTCAATCTTTATGGTTTTATTGGTTTGTTTTCAAGCAGAGGCTCCCCCTTTCAAGGTTAAAAGGGCTTCCAGGTCCCTGCAGAACCTGCTGGCAGGAGATGCTGCCACCTGGCGTTAAGAAGTGCCTCATTACCCAAACCCCTAAACCACCAATGACGTTTTTGTCAGCCAGTTTCTCGTTTATAGCCCATTGCTGTAAATAGAGCAAAACAATTTCTCATAAACGTAACCTTGCCATGAACCATGCTATGGTCAGGGTTGGGCTCAAGAAGGGAGAGGCCAAAACACACCAGTCAAGACAAGGAAGACCACAACACAAAACTACCCATTGACAGCATCATTCCCAGAGCACTGTGCTCCAGAGTTGTGGTCCTGATAGAGGCCAACACCTTGCAAACAGCTCAAAGAAACTGTGCTACCCTTAAGTGCCTCCCCCGAGAGAAGGGAAACAACTGCTGTGCAAAAGCGGCGTGTCCAGCACAACAGCTACACTCTAGGTGTGACCTTGGGAAGTGCTGGGCTACTGGGCAGCTTTCAAAACACAAGCTTTGGAAGTCTGGTTCTATCACTCATCCACCCTCAACATCTTCCAGGGGACTCCACTGCATCACACCCAGCAGCTGGTACTGAGCCCACAGTCAGAAAAGGACAGTCTAAATACCCTCTCCTCAAAACAAAAAAAAGCCCAAAACAAAACAAAACAACACACAAAAAAAACCCCACCAAACAAGAAGGGCTCAGTAGTCACTCACAGGCAAATTCTTTCATTTCCTACAACAGAATTAAAACATTGTAACTTGTCAAAACCTTTTGAGACAGGTGAGGAAAGGGAAGTACATAAAAGTACAGTAACAAAAACAGAGAGAAACAAGGAAACTGTGGAGAAAGCAGGAAGAAGGAAAAAGTCTACTATACTTCAGGGAGCCACCCGTTCCTCCCCTGGTTTCAGTCCTGTCCCATTTCCCACACACATACTCCACTTCCCCTTGACACTTAGCTCTCTAAAGGTTAAAACAGAGAAACTTTAAGGAAAAAATCTTTGAAAATGGCTGGTCAATAAATAAATTATTTGGGNTAAAGTCCAGCCACATGTAACACAAGAAATTAAAGTTCACCAACTTGAGGCCATTTCACGCTAAATATGAGTGTATCTTGACTGCTGATTTCGCTTCATGTGATGCATATACACATAGAGAACACAAAGTCTGTATCCCTTCTCAGAAACCAAGGGTCAGTAAGCACATGGCAAATTTTGTATCCCTGTATGTAAAATGACATAAAATTCTATAGTACATGTACCATCACACAAGAGAGCATTAGATTTTCTAATATTTAAGTAGGATGTGCGCTGTTTAAAATTCTCAGTGTATTCAGTATCTCCCCCATTTTAAAAACAGTGAAGAAATATGGAACTCGATAATGTGAAAAGTCATCCCATTCCATTGGGCTGAGAAAACTCGGGAAACTGCTTCCACGAAAAGTCACCCAGTCTAGCTCAACAGCCAGCCAAGAGGCCATGACTACATCAGTATTCTCCTTTCTCAGCAGACCACAGTCTTAAAGCCTAATCGTATTCCAGGGGTGGAAGCAAAGACGGGTGTCTCTCTAAATTCTTTTCCAGCAGGTATTTCCTATCTGCTTGAAGGAGCCCGATAGCGATAGCCTCATTTGCACAATGTTTTCTGTCCATTTACACAGTCACAGAATGGAGTGAACTAGTCATTACCATTGTGAACAGATCTACATAAAAATTAAATGCAAGAGGTAGATAAGAGACTTCAACCCCACAATTAGGCTGCTAACTAGTCTATTGAAAAGGGAAAAGTAGGTTGTAGTCATCCATTATTCGAGCTCTACACACATTAAGTAGTAACTGGGGTCCAGAATTACAGGTATTTCTTGAACACTATTTAACAATTACTCTGCACATATACCTGTAACAGGCAAAACCCCAGAACTCACCATATTCCTATTCAGTTTCAGTTCTAGGATGCCCAGAACATGGCTAATTATACTGAAGTCTTACAAATACTACTGCTGAACTCAGGACTGCACACACACACAGACAAAATACGTGTGTTTTAATGTATAGTGTGTGATTAGCTTCTAGGGCAAATAAAATTACTTCTAATAAAAAGAAAACTCACTGTCCCCCCAGCTCAGTGACTTGCCCGAAGGGAAAAGTTGCCTTAGCATCCTACACATCAGAAATCTCATCGCGGCAGTAAAGTCAAACTGCTGGAAGTAAACCTCTTCAACAAGAAAGCTGTCTCGTAGCTTTAAAACTCAAGACTCCTCAAAACAGCCAGGGCAGCTTCTGTAACTTGACCAGCATGACAGGATTTTGGAATTGCAAGTCCTGCCACACCTTTAACCAAACCTATATTTAAACTGTGGTCTTCTGCCTCTAAACATGGAAAATACTGCACAAAATCCAGTCTTCCATGGGAAAATAAAAGAGCCCATGCCAACCTCGGATATTCCCATTCTGTGCTGCTACAGCAAGGCTTCAGCTGACCTGTAACTCAGTACCACCCACAGTGCTTTCTCTCTTCCGCACGTAGATCTAAACTGGACTTCCCACCTTGTGCAGGTGGGGCACCACAGGAAAGGCAGGTGGTATTTATGGTAGCCAAGTGGGCACACTCAATCATGGAAAAGGAATTCTGGATGAGAAGTCCAGCCTATGGAGAAGAATGAAGCACCCAAACAGGGATTCACATCCTCTTCTCTATATAATATCATGTGTCACTTCAGTTATTTGCCGTTTCATATTTTAATTCATAAAAACCTCACTTATAAGAGCAAGGATAGGAGTTGAAAGGAAAAAGACTTCCAAGAGTTTGCTTTTCTTCCCCTCTCCCACCCTCTTTCCCCTAAGCAAATACAGGTTCATCACTGAAAAAGAAAGCAACCCTTCTCCCCAAAAGCTTTAAAGGATTTGGAAGAGCAGGGAATCTGCACAGAACATAATCACAATATTTCCTTTGCTACAAAGGAGAATTGTTATGAAGGATCAGATCATTCAATATTATCCAAAAAGAGTAATGTGGTGCAGGAAAAATCATTACATTGACTAGGCTGCCCACTGAAAAAATGCTGTTTCTTCAGTTCTACCACAGCAGGCACGGGCCAAGCCATGGAACCGTCTTCTCAGACAAGTCACTGGGCTCAGCCTACATCTGCATTTTTGGGTATATAAAACACTATTCTTTCCAGCATGCTACCTTCCTTGGTAGGAAATTCTAGTTAAATTTGACAATTGAAAGCATATTGAAGAAGTAAATAGGGAGAAAACTTGGCTTAGCCAAACACACCAAATAAACATTGTGACAAATCTGCGAATGTCAAAGCTAACAATGATAAAACCACTAGAAACTACAGTTCCAATGTGAGGAATGTCCTTCTTTATTAGGTTAAAGCCTCCTTGCTTTGGTTTAAACTTACGCACACATTCCTGCTCAATATAAAAAGGTGAGACGGATCTTGGTGATGAGAGGCTATTAAACTATTAGGTCTCTACTGCATATTATGCCATAAATATAAATGAATTTTTCTTCATTATGGAAATTTCTCCCTGTAGATAAATGCAGCCATGCTCATGCTTTTATTTTTACCTTAAACAGAAAAGAAAAGGAAACTCCACCACCACAACTATTCTTTTAGAGCAAGAACAAAAGCTATTCATGTATCAAATGCATGCTGGCAATGCTCTGCTCAACAGCAGTAAGAATAAACACATTCATTAACCATTAGGATCTTCCAGCTGCCAAGACAGACTGAGAATGTCTCAAAAATCCATTGATACATCACTGAGGTCGGAAAACCCTGAATAGCAATTGTCCTGCTTTTGCTTGTTGTTCAGCCCAGCTACAGAATGTGCCAGCCCCTAAACAATGGCTGTCAATGAAGCTTTAGAATCACAAGCAAAACATAAGAATCTTTACAGATGTTGACTTCAAAGGGAAAATTTGTTGATTCATGATGGACACATACCTGTACATGGAGGGAGAAAGCTAAAGCTGCACTCAGTTAGCATGTTATGCAGGTAAATTATAGAATAAAAGTATTTTCACATATTTAAATACACCGATATTCAAACGTAGCTTTTTAGTCTTCCAGTACTACTTAAGCGCACTGCAACAGGAAGACAAAAACCACAAAACAAACAAACATCCCCCCAAAAAATCCACCAGGCACTTGGCTTCAGGAGTTTGCTCTCCAAAGAACAAACCTGGAACACTGATGAATACTTCCTGCTCTCACTCTTCCTTACCCCAAATAAAGCAGACATTTAGTAATGACAAGTGCTTCGCAAAACAAGGGAAATCTAGAAACAAATTAAATAAATGTCCCACTGAACTTCAGTAATTCCTGCAGTTGCTTTTACAGTGACTCTGGAATTGACAGTTTACACTAAAAAACATACACTCCTCTACTTAGTGTGATACAAGTAAGCAAGAGGGCTGGATAAGGAGCACAGCAGCAGATTTCTGCTGGGGGTAGAGGGAACAAACCTCCACACAAAACAAAACAAAAAAACCTGCCAAAATGATAATTCCTTCAAGGGGGGGGGGGGGGG